>JAHHZJ010001445.1:0-21119 GCA_021437245.1 Aegilops speltoides | reverse complement strand
ATGACGAAGACGCTGCTGGCATCATGAAGAACATGCTTTTCAATATCATTCATGCGCTCCTCACAACTTCCATGATTTCTTCATGAGGACTCGCCAATGTTGCAATGTCACCTTTTGAGCTGAAGCCATATGCGCCTTTGGATCATGAGATTCATAAGGGCAAGATCTTCACCAACTATAAGGCTCGACACTCAACCATGGCAGCTTCCTCGCCGCCCATTGAAGTCCTCGTTTACCAATTTCATCATCCGATGACAAGGGCAAGGCAGCAGCTGTATTGATGAAGGCACTCGCCCATTGATGATCAGCCACAAAGCTACATCTTACTCCACCAATGACGATTCTCAACGCATGATACCGCCGAAATACCTCAACCAAGCAACAGCCTCAAGCCACAAGACCTGTGGTGATGACCGATCGTGAGTTACTCCTCGCCTTCATCGAAGGTTGATCGCAATCGAAATGGGTGAAGCGCCAATTTGCTGCAATTCTTCACAACATGACCTCAACACATAATGCAAGGAAGAAAACCAAGATTACCTTCATGAAACCCTCAACCGCACTGGCTGTTCTCAATCATGTCTATTCCATGGAAGAATTGAAGACTATGGGTCTTCAGAATCTTATGACCGGTCTGCACTACCTCCAAGAAATTCAAGAGAGTCAAAGTTCCCGATTTGGTGGCTGCTTATTCTTCATCGCGGAAACTGATGAACATGAGGATTTAGACGACATCGCGACAGCCCTACTTCAACAACCAACTCCGATAACGCCGGGCGCCTCCATCAACTTGAATATCTTCGTGGGCTTAGTCCTCGGTTTTGATCCTTTTGGTCATTCGATGACAAAGGGGAGAAATCTGAGTTAGTCTTCAAGTGGGTTTATATTATATGCTTATTAAGTTACAACTCGCTCTTCCAAACTTTTATTGATCGAAGTTGTAATCTTAAACCGATGGTGCCTCGATACTTTTGAACGGTGCATTGTGCCGATTTTGCACTCGGCTCGATACTTTGATCGTGCTTCGATGCTCTGATTTTGATACTTATTATGCTCTGATGCTTTTGAAGCACTAAGCTCTGAATGTGATATTTGAGCTCTGATACTTTTGATGTGCTATTCTGCATGCTTATTCCTCGTTAAATATCATTGCACGCATGCTGAATCTCATCAGGCATCATATTTCATCATGCATTTCAAATTCTTCATAGTATATATATCAAATGCATGTATGAATTACAAGATATAGGGGGAGTTCTCCATGATTCAATTCTTCAAATGTGCACTGCCTCAAAAGCAAATTCCTCATTATGCACATATTCAGGGGGAGTTCTTCTATATCTTGCAATCAAATTCCTCAATATCAGTATTTACACCTCATATGTTTATCCCCGTTGAAAACTTAACCTATGTTGTCATCAATCACCAAAAGGGGAGATTGTAAGTGCATCTAGTGCCCCTTAGTGATTTTGGTGTATTGAAGACTTATAGGTTAAGTAACTGATGCGTTTGTGAGTGTACACAGGTCTATAAGTCTATGAGGAGTTTAATATTTACAAAGAAAGTCGACCCCTAAAAATGAAGTTCTTCGACTGAAGACTTTGATATTTTGAAGACTTTCTGAAGACTTTGAAAGTGAAGAAATTGGTGTGACCATGAAGACTTGATATTCATTCGAGGAAGATGAAGTGTTAAGACTTTTGTTTTCGTAGTTTCATTTTCTTTTTCTTGAGTCATAGGAAACACCGTACTGTTAAAGGGGGTCGAGGAAATACTAAGGAAAAATTTCCATGTGATGCTCAACTCAAAATCCTACACCTACCAATCCCTTCGAGTGAAGCCATTGAAATCTCATACAGCTTCAAATAAGTTCTTCAAAGGATGAGACGCAGTTCTTCCGTCATCGATGACTTTGCTCGATCGAGGAGTTAGGAATTCGCCAAAGGCATAATTGCCTACACAAAGGAGGAACATGCTAGCCCCGAGGACTTTGAAAGTCAAATTTCCGACTGTCATGTCAGTCAGGTCATACGGCGGACCAAAATATCTTATCCACCTAACGGTCATATCATTGAAGGGCATTTATGTCTTATCATGTCGGGCTGCTCCCTAGGCTATAAATAGTCGCCTTCACAACCACTAGTTGGTTGGCTGCCCGAGAGAACTAGACACTTGTCATTTGAGAGCAACCCATCCTCCGAGGACTTTGAGCTAAAATCATCAAGTGAGGAAAATCCCAAAACCAAACCCATTAAAACCCCAAGTGATTGAGCATCATCAAGAAATTGATCCTGCGGATCCGACGCTTGTTACCTTAGAAGACTGTGGCTTCTTCCGCACGGTTAGGCCAAGGTCTAGAGCATCCAAGAGGAATTGTGGATCGCCGAGTGACCAAGTCTATGAAGGTTTGAAGTCACCAAGACTTACCACGAGTGATTGGACGAGGCCTGCGTGGTCTTAGTTCAAGGAGAATATGGTGAGGACTGGTGTCCTGAAGTTGCGCTCGAGATCTGGTGTCCGGACTGTGTGTCCTCGAGTTTAAATACTCACCACTCCAACCAGACGCATAACCGAGACAGCAGCTTGAACCGGTTTACCAAATCATTGTCTTCACCAACCGACCGGGTTCTATTTCCTCAACTCATCCATTTCTTCATTCTCAGGTTGCATGTTGTTCATTTCGTGTTTGAAGATTTTTGATCAAGACTTTCACAAATTCCTCGTGTCAATTTCTTCACCGCTTGTCTTCATCTAGTTATCCTGCTTTACGCTCTCGACTGCTCTAGTCTTCATTTTATCATGTTGACTATGTATGTAATCTGTTATGTTTTCCTCTCGAGTACTTATTCCGCCAGAATAGTTCTTCGCTAAGGAATTTCTCACCGCAAATTCTCAAGAAGAATTTCTTAAAATCGCCTATTCACCCCCTCTAGTCGATATAACGCACTTTCAGATGGCTCACCGACCTCAGTAAATTCATATAGTACGAGGTCGCCACTCCAACTCATAGCCTTCGAGCATGTTTGATATCAAGGCAGTGGCTGTGTGTGGCGAAGAGCTTTAGCCCCGGAGACCCACCCCAACAAAGATTAGTACGGTATTAACAGTCTTCGAGACTTTCGCATCAAATAATATGTGGAAAAGAACAATCCGCAGCCTCGCCGAAGTCTAACAAGTAGCAACAACAAATCCATGGAGCGACATGGCTATCACCTTCAATGCCAGCGATTTAACCTAAATTTCAACAGCCCGAGCACCACCAAGATTGGTCCTCAAATCCAATAGTGGACGGCTTTCATCTTACCAAGGTACTCATGGATGGCGGCAGCGGATTAAACCTCATCTACGAGGAAACCCTTCAAACATGGAAATAGATCGAGCCGCATTGAGCGAAGCAGCACAACCTTTAGAGGAATAATCCCTAGCCGGAAGCACGCCACACAGAAAAATCACACTTGATGTGGTGTTCGCTCACGGACAATTACAGTCCAAGGAGGTCACGCCCAAGTGGCCGCTGCTCAGCAGCGGATATCACGCTTTATTAGGACGAGAGGCATTTACAATTTTCCAAGCAATACCCCATTACGGGTACATGAAGCTTAAAATGCCCGCCCAATGGAACCATCACCCTTGCCAAGATCCGACATAGCACTCCACGCCGAAAACAAGACAGCCGATTAGCCCTAGAGGCACTATCCAAGCCCTAGCGGCGGAGGAACTCAAGGCGCAAGGCCTACGGTGAACAGGATGATGTGATACTCGATAAGAGATCCAAGTCCACCTCTTTAAACCAGCGGATGAAATAGTCAAATTCCAGTCCATCCAACGGACTCCAACAAAGACGGCTCCATTGGGGCACAATTAAACCCTCGATGTAGATGCCGCGACTACGAGAATTCCTTCGAGAATTGGGACATCTTTGCTCGCACCCTTCAGATATGTCGAATCCCACGCAGATTGGGTAATACGCCTAAACATCCTAAAAGGATTCAAGCCACCAAACAGTTTTCGGCATTTTCCAACCCAAAAGACAAGCAATGGGAGAGGAGCTAGCCAAACTATTGGAAGCCGGATTCATCGAGACATCAAACATCCGGACCGCTAGCAAACCCGTAATGGTACCAAAAAGGACAAATCTCGCGCCTATGTGTCGATTTTAAAGACCTTAACAAGGCTTGTCCAAAGTATCCTTTCCTTCCCCGCATCGATCAAATAATCGATGCTACCGCAGACACGATTCATTGTGCTTCCTTGACGATACTCCGCTACCATCAAATCAAGATGGCGGAGGCGGACCGAGCCGCAACGGCATTCATTACTCCATACGCACCATTCTCGCTTCAACACGATGCCCTTCGACTCAAAAACGCCGCGCAATATATCAGCAAGCATGATTCGTACATGTTTGGCTACCCAGATCGGCAAAACAGTAGAGGCATACGAGACGACGGGTCGCTAAGACCAAACACGCCGAAACTCTAGTAGACAACTTGAGGCTCACATTCGACAACCTCCGAAAGATATGACATTGCTGAACCCGAAAATGCGCTGGCGCATCACCGAAAGCTCCTGGCTTCATTGTATCCGTAGAGGAATTGAAGCAACCCAGCCAAGATCCGAGCTCTATCACAGCTGGATATTCCAAAAGACCTCAAACAAATACAAAATTGATCGATGCGGGCGTTTAAGTCGCTTCATCTCCCGCTTGGGGAGAAAAGGCATTGTCCTCTATCGCCTCCTCAGCGCACTAAACACTTCGAGTGGACGGATGCTACCACCGCCGACTCAAGAAATAAAGGCCATATTGGCAACAACCAGTCCTCGCCGCTACTTAACCTCGGGCGAACCAATGTTGTTGTATATCGCGCAACACATCAAGTTGTAAGCGTGGTGCTCGTCGTCGAACGAGAAATGTATGGGCATAAATTCTCTTCAAAACCAAAGGTACTACGATCCACCGCCTTAACTCCATGCAAGTCCCGGTAATCGCATTATCAAAAGATAGCATACGCGATGTTCATGGCATCCCGGAAGCTGTGACTCTACTTTCAAGAGTGTTTGTAGGACGAAAGTATGTCTAGAGGGGGGGTGATTAGACTACTTGACAATATAAAAATTCAGCCTTTTGATAAAGACAAGTTTTTGGCAAGTTCACAATGGAGATCAAGTCAAGTATCACCCTACACATGCAATTCTAGAGTATTGGCAGCGGAAAGTAAATTGCACATGTAGTAAAGAGAGGTGGAGAAGAGCAAACGCAATTTGGAGACACGGAGATTTTTTCTCGTGGTTCCGATAGGTGGTGCTATCGCCAATCCACGCTGATGGAGACTTCAACCCACTGGAGGGTAACGGCCATGAGAGTCCACGGAGGGCTCCACCCACTAAGGGTCCACGAAGAAGCAACCTTGTCTATGCCATCATGGCATACGCCCACGGAGGACTAGCCTTACTGGGTAGATCTTCACGAAGTAGGCGATCTCCTTGCCCTTACAAACTTCTTGGTTCAACTCCACATCTCGACGGAGGCTCCCAAGCCACACCCAACTAATCTAGGAGGCACCACCTCCAAAAGGTAATAGATGGTGTTGATGATGATGAACTCCTTGCTCTTGTGCTTCAAATGATATCTCCCCAACACTCAACTCTCCTCACCGATTTGGTTGTGGTGGAAGAAAAGATTGAGTGGAAAGCAACTTGGGAAGGCTAGAGATCAAGTTTCATATGGTGGGAGTGGAGCAACTTGATCTCAACACAAGGGTAGGTAGTTTTCTTCTCGTAAATGTAAGGTAGGAGTGGTAGTTCTTTCTCGATGGCTCTCCACTTAATGAAGAGGAGGTGGAGGGTATTTATAGCCTCCACACAAAATCCAACTGCTATACACATTTGACCAATCTCGGCCGAATCAGAAGTTGACAACTCGGTGAGACCGAAAGTTCAAATCTTAGAACGTTGGGATTTTCGTGGACCGAAAATACAATCTCGGTGAGTCCGATTCTTCCAAAGACTAGGGTTTGCCAATCTCTGGGACCGATTTTATCATCTCGGTGACACCGATTTGATGACGTATGTTACGTAAGCTTGGCAACACTAGTTTCGTGAGACCGAGTTCGTAATCGAAAATCCAAATATCTAGGGTTTGGCTTTATGGCTGAGGTGGTTCATCTCGTGTGACTGAGTTTAGGAAATCGGTGGGACCGAGATTACTTATGAGTGTATGTTTGAAGTGAGAGTTGTCGATGGTTTAGGAGATGTATCACTAAGCACTTTGAGCAACCAGATCATTAACATAACCTCATCCCCTTTAATAGTATTGGCTTTCCTATGGACTCAATGTGATCTTGGATCACTAAACCAAAATGGAGTCTTGAGCTTTTGCCAATGTTTGCCTTAGCATTTTGAGGGGTCCACTTCTTCACCATTGCCATACCCATATCAATCAACTTTCTCAAATGATTCTCAAGAAATTATTAGTTCAATGATATATATGTTGTTATTAATTACCAAAACCACCCGGGATTAGTTGCACTTTCAATCTCCCCTTTTGGTAATTGATGACAACATATAGATCAAAGCTTCACAAATGATATAATCAATGAATAATATCGTCGCTTTGAGAAGTATGTGATAAGCAAGAGCTCCCCAAATTTGTGCATTATTTAAGATTTATGCTTGAATGCAAATGCACAATCGATTAGGATCATGGGTCACTCTTCCATGTCACATACATCTTGGTGGAGCGCACAAAATGATAAGAATGAATAGCATGCACCCAATCACCAAGACATGAGTAGATGGTCATACAAGATATGAATAGCATATGATAAGCATTACACACATTAAGGCATAGTACCACCAAGCACTCATCAATGTAGAGCAAACGAGTATCAAACACACGGAATGTCTCAAAAACTCAAAAGTATCTCAAAAAGACCGCAAATGAACGAAGAGCAAAAGCGCAAAGACAAAGCACTCTCTCTCGAAGTCCTATGATCTATACACTTTCCCCTTTGGCAACAAGTTACCAAAAAGTTCGAAAGGTATAGAGCTAAACGTCACTAGGGACTCTCCGGGCGGCTCCTGCCCTGGATTGATGGAGTTGAGATGGCTGCATCTCGCAAAGGCTTAAGGAAATATGCCCTAGAGGCAATAATAAAGTTATTATTTATTTCCTTATTTCATGATAAATGTTTATCATTCATGCTAGAATTGTATTAACCGGAAACATGATACATGTGTGAATGCATAGACAAACAACATGTCACTAGTATGCCTCTACTAGACTAGCTTGTTAATCAAAGATGGTTATGTTTCCTAACCATGAACAAGGAGTTGTTATTTGATTAATGAGGTCACATCATTAGTAGAATGATCTGATTGACATGACCCATTCCATTAGCTTAGCACACGATCGCTTAGTATGTTGCTACCGCTTTTATCCATGACTTATACATGTTCCTCGTAACTATGAGATTATGCAACTCCTGCTACGGAGGAACACTTTGGTGCTACCAAACGCCACAACGAATCGGGTGATTATAAAGGAGTACTACAGTGTCTCCAAAGGCGATGTTGGGTTGGCGATTTCGAGATTAGGTTTTGTCACTCCGATTGCTCTGAGAGGTATCTCGGCCCTCTCGGTAATACACATCACTTAAGCCTTGCAAGCACTACAACTAATGAGTTAGTTGTGAGATGATGTATTACGGAACGAGTAAAGAGACTTGCCGGTAACGAGATTGAACTAGGTATTGATACCGACGATCGAATCTCTGCAAGTAACATACCGATGACAAAGGAACAACGATGTTGTTATGCGGTCCGACCGACAAAGATCTTCAGAGAATATGTAGGAACCAATATGGGCATCCAGGTCCCGCTGTTGGTTATTGACCGTGAATGGTTCTAGGTCATGTCTACATTGTTCTCGAACCGTAGGGTCCGCACGCTTAAGGTTTCGGCGATGCTTATTATGAGTTTATGTATTTTGATGTACCAAGGAGTTCGAGTCCCGGATGTGATCACGACATGACGAGGAGTCTCGAATGGTCGAGACATAAAGATTGATATATTGAAGCCTATGTTTGGAGTTCGAATGGTTCCGGCAAAACGGAATTTACCGAGTACCGGAGGTTACCGAACCCCCGGAGGTAAATGGGCCACTATGGGCCTTGGTGGAAGGGAGAAGGGCAGCCCAAGAGGGTTGCGCGCCCCCCTCCCCTAGTCCTATTAGGACTAGGAGAAGGGCCGCCCCTCTCTCTCTTTCCCTCCGGAACCTAGTTGAACTAGGATTGGGGGAATCCTACCCCTGAGGGAGTAGGACTCCCCGCGCGCCTCCTTGGCCGCCCCCCCCCCCCTCTCTTTATATACGGGGCAGGGGGCACCTTGGGACACACAAGTTGATCGTGAGATCGCTCTCAGCCGCAGCGCGTGCCCCTCCACCATATTCCACCTCGTTATACCGTCGCAAGCTTAGGCGAAGCCTCGCGCCGGTGAAACATCAAGATCGCCACCACGCCGTCAGGTCGACGGAACTCTCCTCGACACTCGGCTGGATCGGAGTACGAGGGACGCCATCGAGCTGTACGGTGTCAAGAACTCGGGGCGCCGGAGTAACGGCGCCGGATCGGTCGGATCGCGAGGAGAACGACGACTACTTCCTCTACGCCAGATCGCTTCCGCTTCGGTCTACGAGGGTACGAGACAACACTCTCCCTCTCTGCTATACATCACCATGATCTTGCGTAGCGCGAGGAAAATTTTTGAAATTACTACGCTCCCCAACAAAGGGCATCCGAGCCTAGGTTTTTCTATGGTTTGATGTTTTGCACGAGTAGAACACAAGTGAGTTGTGGGCGATATAAGTCATACTACCTACCAAAGATGTCATACTTTGGTTCAGCGGTATTGTGAGATGAAGCGCCTGCATCGACATTACGCCAGACGCTTACGCGAGACTGGTTTCACCGCCACGAGCACTCGCTGCTTAAAGGTGACCGTGGGTGCCTCGCCTCTCTCACTTTAGTTGAACTGAGTGCTACGCCCGTCCTTGAGAAGGTTAAACGAGTCTATTTGACGAAGTATCGCTGTGGTTTTGATGCGAGGTGAGACTGGTTCTTGCTTAAGCCCGTAGCAGCCACGTAAAATTTGCAACAACAAAGTAGAGGACGCCTAACTTGTTTTTGCAGGCATGTTGTGATGTGATATGGTCAAGACGTGATGCTATATTTTATTGTATGAGATGATCATGTTTTGTAACCGGTTATCGGCAATCGGCTGGAGCCATATGGTTGTCGCTTATTGTATGCAATGCATCGCTTCGTAATGCTTTACTTTATCACTAAGCGGTAGCGATAGTCGAGAAGCATAAGTTTGGCGAGACGACAACGATGCTACGATGGAGATCAAGGTGTCGCACCGTGACGATGGTGATCATGGTGGTGCCGCAAGATGGAGATCATGAAGCACAAGATGATGATGACCATATCATATCACTTATATTGATTTGCATGTGATGTTTATCCTTTATGCATCTTATCTTGCTTTGATCGACGGTAGCATTATAAGATGATCTCTCACTAAATTATCAAGAAGTGTTCTCCCGAGTATGCACCGCTGCCAAAGTTCGTCGTGCCTGCACACCACGTGATGATCGGGTGATAAGCTCTCACGTCCATCTACAACGGGTGCAAGCCAGTTTTGCACACGCAGAATACTCGGGTTATACTTGACGAGCCTAGCATATGCAGATATGGCCTCGAACACGGAGACCGAAAGGTCGAGCGTGAATCATATAGTAGATATGATCAACATAAGATGTTCACCATTGAAAACTACTCCATTTCACGTGATGATCGGTTATGGTTTAGTTGATTTGGATCACGTGATCACTTAGATGACTAGAGAGATGTCTTTCTAAGTGGGAGTTCTTAAGTAATATGATTAATTGAACTTAAATTTATCATGAACTTAGTACCGATAGTATCTTGCTTGTTTATGTTTGATTGTAGATAGATGGCTCGTGTCGTTGTTCCGCTGAATTTTAATGCTCCTTGAGAAAGCAAAGTTGAAAGATGATGGTAGCAATTACACGGATCGGGTCCGTAATTTGAGGATCATCCTCATTGCTGCACGTAAGAGTTACGCCCCGATGCACCGCTAGGTGACAGTGCCTGCTGCTGAGCAACGCCAGATGTTATGAACGTCTCGCGAGCAAAGCTGATGACTACTCTATAGTTCAAGGTGCCATGCTTTACGGCTTAGAACCGGACTTCAACGACGCTTTTGAACGCCATGGAGCATATGAGATGTTCCAGAGTTGAAGTTAATATTCCAAATGTAATGCCCGGATTGAGAGATATGAAGTCTCCAATAAGTTCTATAGCTGCAAGATGGAGGAGAATAGTTCATTAGTGAGCATATACTCGTAATGTCCGGGTACTACAATCACTTGACACAATTGGGAGTTAATCTTCCGGATGATTGTGTCATCGATGTAATTCTCCAATCACCGCCACCAAGCTACAAAGGCTTCGTGATGAACTATAATATGCAAGGGTTAGTAAAGACTATGCTCGAGCTCTTCGCAATGCTAAAGGCTGGAGGTAGAAATCAAGAAGGAGCATCAAGTGTTGATGGTCAATAAGACCACTAGTTTCAAGAAGAAAGGCAAAGGGAAGAAGAAGGAATTCAAGAAGAACAGCAAGCAAGTTGTCGCTCAGAGAAGAAACCCAAGTCTGGCCCTAAACCTGAAACTCGAGTGCTTCTACCGCAAGCGATCGTCACCGAAGCGGAACTGCCCCAAGTATTTGGCGGATAAGAAGGATGGCAAGGTGAACAAAGGTATATGTGATATACATGTTATTGATGTGTACCTTACTAGAGCTCGCAGAGCACTGGTATTTGATATCGGTTCTGCTGCTAATATTTGCAACTCAAACAGGACTACGGATTGCTTAACACCGCAAAGGACGAGGTGACGATGCGCTGGGAAATGGTTCCAAAGTCGATGTGATCGCGATCGCACGCTACCTCTACATCTACCTTCGGATTAGTTTTAGACCTAAATAATTGTTATTTGGTGCCCGCGCTGAGCATGAACATTATATCTGGATCTTGTTTGATGCGAGACGGTTATTCATTTAAATCGAGAATAATGGTTGTTCTATTTATATGAGTAATATCTTTATGGTCATGCACCCTTGAGGAATGGTCTATTTTGATGAATCTCGATAGTAGTGATACACATATTCATAATGTTGAAACCAAAAGATGCAGAGTTGATAATGAAAGTGCAACTTATTTGTGGCAATCGCCGCTTAGGTCATATCGGTGTAAAGCGATGAAGAAACTCCATATCGATGGACTTTTGGAGTCACTTGATTATGAATCACTTGGCACTTATGTAACCGTGCCTCATGGGCAAGATGACTAGAACACCGCTCTCCGTACTATGGAGAGAGCAACGGATTTGTTGGAAATCATACATACGTATGTATGTGGTCCAATGAATGTTGAGGCTCGTGGCGGATATCGTTATTTTCTCACCTTCACAGATGACTTAAGCAGATATGGGTATATCTACTTAATGAAACATAAGTCTGAAACGCTTGAAAAGTTCAAAGAATTTCAGAGTGAAGTTGAAAATCATCGTAACAAGAAAATTAAGTTTCTACGATCCGATCGTGGAGGTGAATATTTGAGTTACGAGTTTGGTCTACATTTGAAACAATGCGAATAGTTTCAAGAACTCACGCCACCCGAACACCACAACAGAATGGTGTGTCCGAACGTCGAATCGCATTTTACTAGATATGGTACGATCTATGATGTCTCTTACAGATTTACCGCTATCGCTTTGGGGTTATGCTCTAGAGACGGCCGATTCACACCGAATAGAACACCGTCGAAACTGCTGAGACGACACCTTATGAACTGTGGTTTAGCAAGAAACCAAAGTTGTCGCTTTCTAAAGTTTGGGGATGCGATGCTTATGTGAAAAAGCTTCAACCTGATAAGCTCGAACCCAAATCGGAGAAATGTGTCTTCATAGGATACCCAAAGGAAACAGTTGGGTACACCTTCTATCACAGATCCAAGGCAAGACATTTGTTGTTAAGAATGGATCCTTTCTAGAGAAGGAGTTTCTCTCAAAGAAGTGAGGGAGGAAAGTGGAACTTGATGAGGTAGTAGTACCTTCTCCTTACTTGAAAGTAGTTCGTCGCAGTAAACCAGTTTCGAGACACCTACACCAAGTAGTGAGGAAGTTGATGATGTTGATCATGAAACTTCAGATCAAGTTACTACGTAACCTCGAGATCAACCAGAGTAAGATCCGCACTGAGTGGTACGGTAATCCTGTTCGAAGTCATGCTACTAGATCATGATGAACCTACGAACTATGAAGAAGCGATGGTGAGCCCAGATTCCGCAAAATGGCTTGAGGCCATGAAATCTGAGATGGGATCCATGTATGAAAACAAAGTATGGATTTTGGTTGACTTGCCCGAGGGTAGGCAAGCAATAGAAAACAAGTGGATCTTCAAGAAGAAGACCGACGACGACGGTAATGTTATCGTTTATAAAGCTCGACTTGTCGCAAAAGGTTTTCGCAAGTTCAAGGGATTGACTACGATGAGACCTTCTCACCAGAAGCGATGCTTAAGTCCGTCTCAATCATGTTAGCAATTGCCGATTTTATGATTATGAAATTTGGCAAATGGATGTAAAGACCGCATTCCTGAATGGATTTCGAAGAAGAGTTGTATATGATGCAACCGTAAGGTTTTATCGATCCAAAGGAGCTAACAAAGTGTGCAAGCTCCAAATGATCCATATATGGACTGGTGCAAGCATCTCGAGTTAGAATAAACGCTTGATAGTGTGATCAAAGCATTTGGGTTTGTACAGCACTTTTGGAGAAGCCTCAGATTTACAAGAAAGTGAGTGGAGCTCAGAGCATTTCGATATTATATGTGGATGACATATTGCTGATCGGAAATGATATAGAATTTCTGGATAGCATAAAGGATACTTGAACAAGAGTTTTTCAATGAAAGACCTCGTGAAGCTGCTTACATATTAGGCATTAAGATCTATAGAGATAGATCAAGACGCTTAATTGACTTTCACAAAGTACATACCTTGATAAAGTTTTGAAGAAGTTCAAATGGATCAAGCAAAGAAAGGGTTCTTGCCTGTGTTACAAGGTGTGAAGTTGAGTCGACTCAATGCCCACCACCGCAGAAGATAGAGAGAAAATGAAAGATGTTCCTATGCTTCAGCCATAGGCTCTATCATGTATGCAATGCTGTGTACCGCACTGATGTGTGCCTTGCTATAAGCCTAGCAGGAGGTACCAAAGTAATCCAGAGTGGATCATCGACAGCGTCAAGAACATCCCAAATACCGAAAAGGACTAAGGATATGTTTCAGATATGGAGGTGACAAAGAGCTCATCGAACGGTTACGCTGATGCAAGTTTTGACACCGATCCGGACGATTCTAAATCGCAGACCGGATACGATTTACACTAAACGGAGGAGCCGCCATTGGTGCAGTTCTAAACAAAGCGTCAGAAGGGATCTACATGTGAAGCGGAATACATAGCAGCTTCGAAGCAGCTAATGAAGGAGTCTGGATGAAGGAGTTCATATCCCATCTAGGTGTCATACCTAGTGCATCGGGTCCAATGAAAATCTTCTCGTGACAATATCGAGCAATTGCCTTAGCGGGAATCCAGATTTCACAAGAGGACCAAGCACATCAAGAGACGCCTCAATTCCATCCGGACTTAGTCCGATCGAGACATAGAGATTTGCAAGATACATACGGATCTCAATGTTGCGCACCTGCTGACTAAGCCTCTTCCACGAGCAAAACATGATCAGCACCAAGACTCCATGGGTGTTAGAATCATTACTATGTAATCTAGATTATTGACTCTAGTGCAAGTGGGAGATCAAGGAAATATGCCCTAGAGGCAATAATAAAGTTATTATTTATTTCCTTATTTCATGATAAATGTTTATCATTCATGCTAGAATTGTATTAACCGGAAACATGATACATGTGTGAATGCATAGACAAACAACATGTCACTAGTATGCCTCTACTAGACTAGCTTGTTAATCAAAGATGGTTATGTTTCCTAACCATGAACAAGGAGTTGTTATTTGATTAATGAGGTCACATCATTAGTAGAATGATCTGATTGACATGACCCATTCCATTAGCTTAGCACACGATCGCTTAGTATGTTGCTACCGCTTTTATCCATGACTTATACATGTTCCTCGTAACTATGAGATTATGCAACTCCTGCTACCGGAGGAACACTTTGGTGCTACCAAACGCCACAACGAATCGGGTGATTATAAAGGAGTACTACAGTGTCTCCAAAGGCGATGTTGGGTTGGCGATTTCGAGATTAGGTTTTGTCACTCCGATTGCTCTGGAGAGGTATCTCGGCCCTCTCGGTAATACACATCACTTAAGCCTTGCAAGCACTACAACTAATGAGTTAGTTGTGAGATGATGTATTACGGAACGAGTAAAGAGACTTGCCGTAACGAGATTGAACTAGGTATTGATACCGACGATCGAATCTCGCAAGTAACATACCGATGACAAAGGGAACAACGATGTTGTTATGCGGTCCGACCGACAAAGATCTTCAGAGAATATGTAGGAACCAATATGGGCATCCAGGTCCCGCTGTTGGTTATTGACCGTGAATGGTTCTAGGTCATGTCTACATTGTTCTCGAACCGTAGGGTCCGCACGCTTAAGGTTTCGGCGATGCTTATTATGAGTTTATGTATTTTGATGTACCAAGGAGTTCGAGTCCCGGATGTGATCACGACATGACGAGGAGTCTCGAATGGTCGAGACATAAAGATTGATATATTGAAGCCTATGTTTGGAGTTCGAATGGTTCCGGCGAAAACGGAATTTACCGAGTACCGGAGGTTACCGAACCCCCGGAGGTAAATGGGCCACTATGGGCCTTGGTGGAAAGGAGAAGGGCAGCCCAAGAGGGCTGCGCCCCCCCCTTCCCTAGTCCTATTAGGACTAGGAGAAGGGCCGCCCCTCTCTCTCTTTCCCTCCGGAATCCTAGTTGAACTAGGATTGGGGGAATCCTACCCCAGAGGGAGTAGGACTCCCGCGCGCCTCTCTTGGGCCGCCCTCCCCCCTGCTCCTTTATATACGGGGCAGGGGGCACCTTGGGACACACAAGTTGATCGTGAGATCGCTCTCAGCCGTGCGCGCCCCTCCACCATATTCCACCTCGTTATACCGTCGCAAGCTTAGGCGGCCTCGCGCCGGTGAAACATCAAGATCGCCACCACGCCGTCAGGCCGACGGAACTCTCCTCGACACTCGGCTGGATCGAGTACGAGGGACGCCATCGAGCTGTACGTGTGTCAAGAACTCGGGGCGCCGGAGTAACGGCGCCGGATCGGTCGGATCGCGAGGAGAACGACGACTACTTCCTCTACGCCAGATCGCTCGCTTCGGTCTACGAGGGTACGAGACAACACTCTCCCTCTCGCTATACATCACCATGATCTTGCGTAGCGAGGAAAATTTTTGAAATTACTACGCTCCCCAACACCTACCTCTTCTCGTCTCAAGCAATAGCCCTCTTGATAGTCTCAACTATCGTGTCCATCACCTTGAAAGGTGCCTTCGATCAAGTATATGCAGCATGTTGATAGAATACCTCTTATCATGCGATGATCTCTAGACTTGGGCATCAAGGTATGCCTCGAATTGTGTTTGTGGTAGGTAGACCTGCTCGAGATGATACATCGAGCCGAGCTTCCATTTCTACATCCTTAGCTGGTACCTCATTGTACATATTTTTCATAGACTCATGGTTCTTCTTGGGAATACCATAGACATCAACATCATCCTCTCTCTCAAGACTGGAGCATTCAGCAGAGCTGCCCATTCTTCAACAAATTGAAGAGAATCTTTGGCCTTCACCATCCATGTGATCTTACCATCCGATAGAAATGAGCAAAGGGCATAGAATTGCATGATCATCTCATCACTCCAATCACAACTTCGACCAACGAAATCTGCAACACCACATGCAAGTGAAGCTCTCATGCATCTACGTCCATCTACAACGGGTGCAAGCCAGTTTTGCACACGCAGTAATACTGGTTATACTTGACGAGCCTAGCATATGCAGATATGGCCTCTGAACACGGAGACCGAAAGGTCGAGCGTGAATCATATAGTAGATATGATCAACATAAGATGTTCACCATTGAAAACTACTCCATTTCACGTGATGATCGGTTATGGTTTAGTTGATTTGGATCACGGATCACTTAGATGACTAGAGAGATGTTTTTCTAAGTGGGAGTTCTTAAGTAATATGATTAATTGAACTTAAATTTATCATGAAACTTAGTACCGATAGTATCTTGCTTGTTTATGTTTGATTGTAGATAGATGGCTCGTGCTGTTGTTCCGCTGAATTTTAATGCGTCCTTGAGAAAGCAAAGTTGAAAGATGATGGTAGAACTTACACGGATGGGTCCGTAATTTGAGGATCATCCTCATTGCTGCAGTAAGAGTTACGCCCCGGATGCACCGCTAGGTGACAGTCTCTGCTGGAGCAACGCCAGATGTTATGAACGTCCGCAGAGCAAAGCTGATGACTACTCTATAGTTCAGGTGCCATGCTTTACGGCTTAGAACCGGACTTCAACGACGCTTTTGAACGCATGGAGCATATGAGATGTTCCAGAGTTGAAGTTAATATTCCAAAGTAATGCCCGGATTGAGAGATATGAAGTCTCCAATAAGTTCTATAGCTGCAAAATGGAGGAGAACAGTTCATTAGTGAGCATATACTCGTAATGTCCGGGTACTACAATCACTTGACACAATTGGGAGTTAATCTTCCGGATGATTGTGTCATCGATGTAATTCTCCAATCACCGCCACCAAGCTACAAAGGCTTCGTGATGAACTATAATATGCAAGGGTTAGTAAAGACTATGCCGAGCTCTTCGCAATGCTAAAGGCTGCGGAGGTAGAAATCAAGAAGGAGCATCAAGTGTTGATGGTCAATAAGACCACTAGTTTCAAGAAGAAAGGCAAAGGGAAGAAGAAGGAATTCAAGAAGAACAGCAAGCAAGTTGCGTCAGAGAAGAAACCCAAGTCTGGCCCTAAACCTGAAACTCGAGTGCTTCTACCGCAAGCGATCGTCACTCGAAGCGGAACTGCCCCAAGTATTTGGCGGATAAGAAGGATGGCAAGGTGAACAAAGGTATATGTGATATACATGTTATTGATGTGTACCTTACTAGAGCTCGCAGTAGCACTGGTATTTGATACGGTTCTCTGCTAATATTTGCAACTCAAACAGGACTACGGATTGCTTAACACCGCAAAGGACGAGGTGACGCGCTGGGGAAATGGTTCCAAAGTCGATGTGATCGCGATCGCACGCTACCTCTACATCTACCTTCGGATTAGTTTTAGACCTAAATAATTGTTATTTGGTGCTCGCGTGAGCATGAACATTATATCTGGATCTTGTTTGATGCGAGACGGTTATTCATTTAAATCGAGAATAATGGTTGTTCTATTTATATGAGTAATATCTTTTATGGTCATGCACCCTTGAGGAATGGTCTATTTTGATGAATCTCGATAGTAGTGATACACATATTCATAATGTTGAAACCAAAAGATGCAGAGTTGATAATGAAAGTGCAACTTATTTGTGGCACGCCGCTTAGGTCATATCGGTGTAAAGCGCATGAAGAAACTCCATATCGATGGACTTTTGGAGTCACTTGATTATGAATCACTTGGCACTTATGTAACCGTGCCTCATGGGCAAGATGACTAGAACACCGCTTCTCCGGTACTATGGAGAGAGCAACGGATTTGTTGGAAATCATACATACGATGTATGTGGTCCAATGAATGTTGAGGCTCGTGGCGGATATCGTTATTTTCTCACCTTCACAGATGACTTAAGCAGATATGGGTATATCTACTTAATGAAACATAAGTCTAAACGTTTGAAAAGTTCAAAGAATTTCAGAGTGAAGTTGAAAATCATCGTAACAAGAAAATTAAGTTTCTACGATCCGATCGTGGAGGTGAATATTTGAGTTACGAAGTTTGGTCTACATTTGAAACAATGCGAATAGTTTCAAGAACTCACGCCACCCGAACACCACACGTAATGGTGTGTCCGAACGTCGAATCGTCATTTTACTAGATATGGTACGATCTATGATGTCTCTTACAGATTTACCGCTATCGCTTTGGGGTTATGCTCTAGAGACGGCCGATTCACATCGAATAGAACACCGTCGAAACTGCTGAGACGACACCTTATGAATCTGTGGTTTAGCAAGAAACCAAAGTTGTCGCTTTCTTAAAGTTTGGGGATGCGATGCTTATGTGAAAAAGCTTCAACCCGATAAGCTCGAACCCAAATCGGAGAAATGTGTCTTCATAGGATACCCAAAGGAAACAGTTGGGTACACCTTCTATCACAGATCCGAAGGCAAGACATTTGTTGTTAAGAATGGATCCTTTCTAGAGAAGGAGTTTCTCTCAAAGAAGTGAGTGGAGGAAAGTGGAACTTGATGAGGTAGTAGTACCTTCTCCTTACTTGAAAGTAGTTCTCGCAGTAAATCAGTTTCGAGACACCTACACCAAGTAGTGAGGAAGTTGATGATGTTGATCATGAAACTTCAGATCAAGTTACTACGTAACCTCGAGATCAACCAGAGTAAGTCCGCACTGAGTGGTACGGTAATCCTGTCTCGAAGTCATGCTACTAGATCATGATGAACCTACGAACTATGAAGAAGCGATGGTGAGCCCAGATTCGCAAAATGGCTTGAGGCCATGAAATCTGAGATGGGATCCATGTATGAAAACAAAGTATGGATTTTGGTTGACTTGCCCGAGGGTAGGCAAGCAATAGAAAACAAGTGGATCTTCAAGAAGAAGACCGACGCGACGGTAATGTTATCGTTTATAAAGCTCGACTTGTCGCAAAAGGTTTTCGCAAGTTCAAGGGATTGACTACGATGAGACCTTCTCACCAGAAGCGATGCTTAAGTCCGTCCGAATCATGTTAGCAATTGCCGATTTTATGATTATGAAATTTGGCAAATGGATGTAAAGACTGCATTCCTGAATGGATTTCGAAGAAGAGTTGTATATGATGCAACCGAAGGTTTTATCGATCCAAAGGGGCTAACAAAGTGTGCAAGCTCCAATCGATCCATATATGGACGGTGCAAGCATCTCGAGTTGAATAAACGCTTGATAGTGTGATCAAAGCATTTGGGTTTGTACTGACTTTTGGAGAAGCCTCGATTTACAAGAAAGTGAGTGGAGCTCAGAGCATTTCGATATTATATGTGGATGACATATTGCTGATCGGAAATGATATAGAATTTCGGATAGCATAAAGGATACTTGAACAAGAGTTTTTCAATGAAAGACCTCGTGAAGCTGCTTACATATTAGGCATTAAGATCTATAGAGATAGATCAAGACGCTTAATTGACTTTCACAAAGTACATACCTTGATAAAGTTTTGAAGAAGTTCAAAATGGATCAAGCAAAGAAAGGGTTCTTGCCGTGTTACAAGGTGTGAAGTTGAGTCGACTCAATGCCCACCACGCAGAAGATAGAGAGAAGATGAAAGATGTTCCCTATGCTTCAGCCATAGGCTCTATCATGTATGCAATGCTGTGTACCTGACTGATGTGTGCCTGCTATAAGCCTAGCAGGGAGGTACCAAAGTAATCCAGAGTGGATCATCGACAGCGTCAAGAACATCCTCAAATACCGAAAAGGACTAAGGATATGTTTTCAGATATGGAGGTGACAAAGAGCTCATCAGAACGGTTACGCTGATGCAAGTTTGACACCGATCCCGACGATTCTAAATCGCAGACCGGATACGATTTACACTAAACGGAGGAGCCGTCGCTTGGTGCAGTTCTAAACAAAGCATCGAAGGGATCTACATGTGAAGCGGAATACATAGCGCTTCGTAAGCAGCTAATGAAGGAGTCCGGATGAAGGAGTTCATATCCATCTAGGTGTCATACCTAGTGCATCGGGTCCAATGAAAATCTTCGTGACAATATCGAGCAATTGCCTTAGCAAGGAATCCAGATTTCACAAGAGGACCAAGCACATCAAGAGACGCTCAATTCCATCCGGACTTAGTCCGACGAGACATAGAGATTTGCAAGATACATACGGATCTGAATGTTGCGCACCGCTGACTAAGCCTCTTCCACGAGCAAAACATGATCAGCACCAAGACTCCATGGGTGTTAGAATCATTACTATGTAATCTAGATTATTGACTCTAGTGCAAGTGGGAGATCAAGGAAATATGCCCTAGAGGCAATAATAAAGTTATTATTTATTTCCTTATTTCATGATAAATGTTTATCATTCATGCTAGAATTGTATTAACCGGAGACATGATACATGTGTGAATGCATAGACAAAACAACATGTCACTAGTATGCCTCTACTAGACTAGCTTGTTAATCAAAGATGGTTATGTTTCCTAACCATGAACAAGGAGTTGTTATTTGATTAATGAGGTCACATCATTAGTAGAATGATTCGATTGACATGACCCATTCCATCAGCTTAGCACACGATCGCTTAGTATGTTGCTACCGCTTTATCCATGACTTATACATGTTCCCGTAACTATGAGATTATGCAACTCCTGCTACGGAGGAACACTTTGGTGCTACCAAACGTCACAACGTAATCGGGTGATTATAAAGGAGTACTACAGGTGTCTCCAAAGGCGATGTTGGGTCATGGGATTTCGAGATTAGGTTTTGTCACTCCGATTGCTCGGAGAGGTATCTTCGGCCCTCTCGGTAATACACATCACTTAAGCCTTGTAAGCACTACAACTAATGAGTTAGTTGTGAGATGATGTATTACGAACGAGTAAAGAGACTTTGCGTAACGAGATTGAACTAGGTATTGATACCGACGATCGAATCTCTGCAAGTAACATACCGATGACAAGGGGAACAACGATGTTGTTATGCGGTCCGACCGACAAAGATCTTCGAGAA
>JAHHZJ010001444.1:0-86645 GCA_021437245.1 Aegilops speltoides | reverse complement strand
ATCATGCTCGTGCACCCGACAAAACCAAAAAGCAAAACCCCATAAAGGGCACGAACCATATCGAGGGATGGCTCAATGACCTCAAAAATCCATAGTACAGAGGACTCCACTCCAACACATAGCCTTCGAGCATGTTGGATACTACGACAGGTGGCCAAAAGTGGCGAAGAGCTTCTAGCCCCGGAGAACCAGCCCAACAGTACCAGTACGGTATTAATAGTCTTCGAGACTTTCACATCAAATAATATGGGGAAACGAACAATCTGCAGCCTTGCCGAAGTATACCAAGTAGCAACAACAAATCCATGGAGCGACACGGCTATCACCTTCAACACCAGCGACGAACCTAAAGTCTGAACAGCCCGAGCACCAGCTGCATTGGTCCTCAGTCCAATAGTGGACGACTTTCGTCTTACCAAGGTACTCATGGATGGCGGCAGCGGATTAAACCTCATCTACGAGGAAACCCTTCGAAAAATGGAAATAGACTGGAGCCGCATTGAGCGAAGCAGCACAACCTTCAGAGGTAATCCCTAGTCGGGAAGTACACTGCACAGGAAAGATTACACTAGATGTGGTGTTCGGCTCGCCAGACAATTACAGGTCCGAGTAGGTCACGTTCCAGGTGGCCCCATTCAGCAGCGGATATCATGCTTTACTAGGGCGAGAGGCATTCACAATTTTCCAAGCTATACCCCATTATGGGTACATGAAGCTTAAAATGCCCGGGCCCAACGGAATAATCACTCTTGTTAGTGATCCGGACATAGCACTCCGCTCCGAAAATAAGACAGCCGCACTAGCCCTAGAGGCACTATCCAAGCCCTAGCGGTAGAGGAACTCATCGCAACTGCGCCCACGGTTAATCAGGACGATGTGATACTCGATAAGAGATCCAAGTCAACCTCTTTAAACCAGCGAATTTAAATAGTCAAATTCCAAGTCCATCCAACGGACCCCACAAAGACGGCCTCCATCGGGGCACAATTAAACCCTGATGTAGACGCCGCACTACGAGAATTCCTCCGGGAAAATTGGACATCTTTTCCTGGCACCCTTCAGACATGCCAGGAATCCCACGCAGGTTGGCAGAACACAGCCTAAACATCCTAAAAGGATTCAAGCCAGTCAAACAGGCTCTTCGGTGATTTTCCGAATCCAAGAGACAGACAATGGGAGAGGAGCTAGCCAAACTATTAGAAGCCGGATTCATCAGAGATATAAAACATCCGGACTCGCTAGCGAACCTGGTAATGGTACCAAAAAAGGACAAATCCCGGCGCCTTTATGTCGATTTTAAAGACCTTAACAAGGCCTGTCCAAAGGATCCTTTCCCCCTTCCCCGCATCGACCAAATCATCGATGCTACCGCAGGCACGATTCATTGTGCTTCCTCGACGATATTCCTGATACCATCAAATCAAGATGGCGGAAACACACCAGGTCAAGAACGGCATTCATTACTCCATACGACCATTCGCTTCAACACAATGCCCTTCGACTCAAAAACGCGGCAAGAACATATCGTCGCATGATTCGTATATGTCCGCTACCCAGATCGGCAAAACAGTGGAAGCATACATAGACGATGTGGTCGTCAAGACCAAACACGTCGAAACTCTAGTAGACGATCTGAGGCTCACATTTGACAACCTCCGAGCATATGACATTAAGCTCAACCCGGAAAAATGTGTTTTCGGTGTACTAGCCGGAAAGCTCTTGGGCTTCATTTTATCCGGTAGAGGAATCGAAGCAAACCCAGCCAAGATCCGAGCTCTGTCACAGTTGGATATCCCAAAAGACCTCAAACAAATACAAAAATTGACTGGATGCGTGGCGGCTCTAAGCCGCTTCATCTCCCATTTTGGAGAAAAGGCATTGCCCCTCTATCGCCTCCTCAGGCGCACCGAACACTATGAATGGACGGATGCTGCCACGGCCGGACTCGAAGAAATAAAGGCCATATTGGCAACAACCGTCTCTAGCCGCTACCAACTTGGGCGAACCAATGTTGTTATATATCGCGCAACACATCAAGTTGTAAGCGCCGGTGCTCGTCGTCGAACGAGAAACGTATGGCACAAATTCCCTCTTCAAAAACCAGTGTACTACGATCCACTTTCTTAACTCCATGCAAGTCCCGTACCCACATTATCAAAAGATAGCGACGCGTGTTCATGGCATCCCGAAGTGCGACACTACTTTCAAGAGTGTTCGATAACAAATGGCCTCAAGTACCCCTCAACGACATTATAAACAACTGACGACGACGGGGTGATTGCAAATGGGCCATTGAGCTCTTACCATTCGACATAACCTACAAACCACGGTGAGCTATAAAGTCGCAAGTCCTGGTCGACTTCATCGCTGAATGGACTGAAGCCGCACTCCCTAAAGAGTATGGCGCATACTCCAATTGGATCATGCACTTTGACGGCTCTAAAATGTTGGCCGGCTTGGGGGCTGGTGTCGCCTTGACGTCCCCAACCAGAGACACAGTCCAATACGTACTTCAAATAATGTACACGAACTCCAACAACGCAGCCGAATACGAGGCCCTTCTACATGGTCTCCGGATGGCAATCTCCATGGGCATTCAACGCCTAGAGGTCCGCGGTGATTCAAACCTTGCAATATCCCAAGTAAATGGAGACTTTGACGCCAAAGATCCGAAAATGGCAGCCTACCGTAACGTCGTCTTAAAAATGACAGCTCGGTCCGAAGGACTTGAATTCCACTATGTAGCCCGGGATAATAACCAGGCGGCCGACGTGTTGGCGCGCATCGGCGCAAAGCGTGACGCCGTCCCTCCAAACATCTTCCTGGAGCGGCTCTTTAAGCCATCTGTAGTATGGGAAGAGGAGTCCGGAAACAACAATCCGGAACCAACCGCACCGCCCAACACCGAACATTCTAACACAACCGGTGGCTCAGCCAATGAAATAACACCTTCAGCCCACGAAATAATGGCAGTCATTGCCCCATGGACGGAACCATTCCTAGCCTACTTAATTAGGCAGGAACTCCCCGAAGACCAAAATGAGGCCCGCTGCATCGTACGGCAATCTAAAGCCTACAAGGTCCATGAGGGAGAGCTTTATAAGAAAAGCACAACCGGAGTCCTTCAAAGGTGCATCTCCGAAGAGGAAGGGCGAAATCTCCTGGCTGAAATTCACGCCGGACTCGGCGGGCACCACGCCGCAGCCCGGGCCCTTGTAGGCAAGGCCTTCCGTACAGGATTTTATTGGCTGACGGCCCGGGCAGATGCTCAGGACTTAGTCCAACGATGCGTCGGGGTGCCAGCTTTTGCTAATCAAAGCCACATGCCACCCACCGCCTCAAAACTATACCCATCACCGCCGTCATGTCCGGGGCTTGACATGGTTGGACCCCTTAAAGGGGGAACACACAAGCAAAAGTACCTATTGGTCATGGTGGATAAATTCACCAAATGGATAGAGGCCAAGCTAGTTAAAACGGCCGAATCCGGACCTGTGATAGACTTCATATCCGGGGTAGTACACTGTTATGGCGTCCCCCACAGCATCATCACCGATAATGGCACGAACTTCACGGCCGACGAGGTTAAACTCTGGTGCAAAAATATGGGCATCAAGCTCGACTACACTTCAGTCTATCACCCTCAAACTAACGGTCAAGTCGGACGAGCAAATGGTCTAATCATGAGCGGCATCAAACCCAGGTTAGTGTGGTCCCTCACGGAATCTAACACGCACTGGGTAGAGGAGCTCGACTCCATACTCTGGGGGCTGGGGACCACGCCAAACCGTACTACCGGATTCACACCATTTTTTATGGTATATGGCACAGAGGCAGTTTTGCCCTGCGATATAATTCATGACTCACCTCGCGTGCGCATGTACGAGGAAAGAGAGGCTGAGGTTGATCGGCAAGACAGTTTGGACGCCCTAGAAGAGGAGCGACGTGGCGAAGGCTCGTTCCGCATTCTATCAGCAGCAGGCTCGAAGATATCAAAGCAGAGAAGTACGGGCCAAGACTTACAATGTTGGCGAAGTAGTTCTACGCCTGCCGGACAAGAAAAAGGACAAACTCAAGCCCAAATGGGAAGCTCCCTTCATCATCGACCAAGTCCTGACCGGCGGGGCATACCGTCTGCAAAACGCATTGGACAACCGACTCGAGCCGAACCCATGGAACACAGCCCGCCTCCGAAGATTCTACGCCTAGCGCCGGACTCAGAGTTTGTCTCCTTCCTCCATCCACATTTTATACTTCAGTTATCTTTTGTTTCTCTCTTTTCTCCTCCCCTTTTCATAGAGCCTTTGAGGGATGATCTGTGCATTATTCGCACACACTTGACGTGCTACTTGCACTCATTATACCTGGGGGCTTCTTTAACAGAAGCGTATTTATTCGGGCTCTATGCCCAACACATGTGTCAAACTTCCACATGTACCTTTTATTCACCATTATATGCATCGATATGACTTAAGTTTTGGCCAAGCTGGGTTCCCTAGCTCCTGTGCTTACCCCTACGTTCCCGATTGTTCGGCTAGGAGGTAAAGGGAGCACCTCTGCGATTGTTACTGCCGGGTCAGCCGGATGTGTACCTCAGACTGGGTGAATCCGAAAGCTAGCGTTCTTAAGGGAATATTCGGTCGGTGTCTTGAAAGATGATTTCTTACCTATCTAATTATCTGCCCCCAGATGCTTTTCTGCTTTTTCGCAGTCCGGACATGCACTTTAGGGCATGCCTCCCAGGGAAAGGAACCCTTAACGGAACTATTCTCCCTGGAAGATGTTTCTTACTAACCATGTAATATAACATAACTAGTTGGGCACTTGTCTGATAAAGCACTAATGACCCCTACGCCTGGTCTCCATGCATGCCCCGGCTTTACATAACCA
The DNA here is from genome assembly GCA_021437245.1 of Aegilops speltoides. Lineage (NCBI taxonomy): Eukaryota > Viridiplantae > Streptophyta > Magnoliopsida > Poales > Poaceae > Aegilops > Aegilops speltoides. The sequence continues at coordinate 81,755 of JAHHZJ010001444.1, read as the reverse complement.
CGAGGGTATTCGGACACACTCCGGACCGTTGGGTCCCGAGGTTGAAGCAAAAAGGTCCGCAAAGACAAACGATCTACAATCTGGCTAGAAGGCATAATACATGTCATTTTAAAATACATCGTCAAATTGACTGGTTGTACTCCTCTTCAATCCCATCTAACAGGCTGTCTAATTTACAGTCCCATTGGGAATACTTAGCGGCCAACTCTACTTGGCCATACATTAAGCTCACAGGGATCTCCTTCCCATCAGGCCCCACAGGTCCGACCTCGGCCATGTGGTTCGGATCCGCCTTTGTGTACCGCGTCTTCACCATGGCCCAGGCCTCCCTAGCGCCTTAACGGCAGGCCTATATCTTCCATAGACGGAAACGCTGCCGTACTCCCTGAAGCTTCTCCGCAAGCCCTCCAAGACCCTCGGTAGGGAGACGAACGGCCATAAGGCCTGGACGACGCCGCTCATCGCCTGCCGAACACGTTTGTGCAGCTGCAGCAGCTCGGGAAGCAGATCACCCATTGAACCGGGCATTTTCTCCGCAGGAGACCCGTGAGCACACCTACAGACATATTTCTGTCAATCGACTCCCTCGCCGAACTCTTCTTTTCAAAAGAGTTTTCTCAAGCACTTACTATAAATGCCGCGACGAAGCCACTGATTCTCCTTCACGGAGCCAAACAGCTGGGTCCAACACCTTTTAGCTCTTCTCTCGTGGGTGTGGCATCTTGGAGTTTGTTCTCTCTCTGCTGCACCTTCATAACACCTCTCGCTTGCCTTCACCGGGCGAGAGGCTATTGCTTGTCCGGATCAAGTCCGCAACATCTGCGCAATATTATTGTCGACTTATACGCACGCCGCACACCGCTTATCTTTTGAAATATGTGTTACCGAGGGGTCTCTCGTTCTCCTCATGCGGCTGTAGTGCGGCCTCAAGTTGGGCCTTGCACTCTTGAAACTCCCGGGACAATTGGGTATTCTTCTCCGTAAGATCCTCACAGATTAAATGATCCTTAAATCAGTTATTTTAACTAATTTAAGTCTCGGGGCTCTTGGCATATACAACTATTAAAATTCCTTACCCGTATGTCTTTCACATACCGCCTCCGTGGCTCGTTAAACCATCTTGAGCGGACGGAGGTGCGCCTCTCCCCGCTAAAGGCATTCAATGCCTCGGGGAGAAACACGCCACACGAAGAACCGTCCGCGGGCGCTTTGTGATTCATGGCTCTTCCACCTCGAGACTGGTGTCGGACAGCCTGTCGGCATCCTCCATTGGAGGAGCATCCGGCTCGCGCCTTGCGCTCGCCTCCCTTGCCAGACCAGGTGTTGGAGCCTGGCTGGCCGAGGCTTGGTTGGCAACCTCTCCGGGCACAGTCCGGCGAGCGCTCTTTCTCCTGCAAAAGTCATGAGCATTAATATACTTCACAGGAGTCTTTTCCTTAAAAATGGTGGCATGCCATACCGTTGCGGCAACGTTTCAATTCACACCGCACCCCTCTTCCGCCTGCTGGGCCGAACTAACCCTGGTTGGTCAGCCGCCGCGGGATCAGCTTCCCTCTTTGAAGGCACCTCCTACGAGATACCGTTGGTATACGGTGGTCAGAAATAAGCACGGGCGAAGTAATGGTGTCAGGGCTCCGGTCATAGTTACCTGGGAAGCCGGAGATAAACCGGGGTTGTCGGTGTACTAAGGTAGGGGTACCTCAGTACCCCAACTTGTGCACGGGCAGCCCCAGCTCCCCGCAACTAGATCCACCGTATGCTTGCCGGAGACCATTCCGGCTCCCTACCAAGCCATTCGAGAACAAAGTGTGCAAGACCAAAACTCAAGACCCCGGCAAGAGGAGCTTGCCGGGAAGGCCATTCCAGGCTCAAGGCTACATTATTCCTCAGATCCCCATGCGTAGAGGAGCTCGTCGAGGACCAGTAAACCACATCACAGAAGACACGCCTCGGCGCCCACAGGCGCTTGCAAGGACCCGGGGCGGCAAGTCACAGAGTCTTCGACAAGCCCCGGTCCGGCAAGATCAAGACCCGCAAGGTGCTTGCCGGGAGAGCTATGCTATGCGTTCCAAGACCCAGCCATTCGCCCATGCCGCCTCCAGCTTTTCCAGAGACGCGTGCGGGGTGGTCAGGCTGCATGAAGGATGCGTGGCACTCCACGGAGGTGGCTTCGCCGCCGTGGCGGAAGAAGACGCAATGGCGGGAGCTTTTGGGCGACGGCGACGGGCATTTAATGCCCTTGTCCCTCTCTCAAAAAGTAGGTAGAAAACACTATTCATGCAATCAGAAAGACTGCTCCCGTGACTGCTTCAACTACCACCTATTTTACGTTTTACCCCTCTACCCTCACGCTGACACCTGCCGGTGACCCCTGCCCTATAAAAGGAGGCCCATGCACAACGAGGGGGTTCCAACCATTCGCTACTCGCGAGAGGGTACCGATCATCAGCGACACTCGCGAGACTCCCGAAGCATAATACAACACAAGGCAGCAAAGAGGGTTTACGCGACCATCGCGTCCGCTGGGTAAAATCCTCGCGTCGCCGCCGATCTGCTTCTTCGCGCCCCTCCGCCCTCCTACCGAACACACGAAGGCCCCGCCCCATAGGTGCCGACGCGACCATCCCGCGCGACATCTCGGGCGCGCCAGGTAGGGGCGTCGAGGTTAGCGAACCGATCCGGCGTTCGCCAAAGACTCTTCATCAACCCTCCAGCTTCGTCGGCGGCTTCATCGACAATCGCGTCATGGCCCTCAAGACGAGAGCTTCGAGGGTCGCAGACCCATCTCCGTTTTCCCGCCGCCACCGGAGCCGACGGCAAAGCGGAGGAGACGCCGGTGGAAGGGTGGACACCGCGAGGGCGCCGCGGTGCCACCAGATCTGTGGATGACGGAGGACCGCGCCGCCTCCGAGACCCACGCCCATCTCAGCGCACGACGACCAGCAAGCGCGCCGCGTACACGAAGATGGTGCCCGCATGTCCGGGCTAGAACATGCCGGGGCTCAAGGGATGCTCCGGACCGCCGTCCGAGTATGAGCAGCGAAGTGCCGGACAAGACCCTGCGCCTCCTATCGCTATTAGGAGTCCGAGCACGCCTGCTCGCGCCGCCGCCCCGCTCCCCCACGCCCGCAAGCGTGTCTCCTCGAGCGCTACGCAGCCGCCGAGGACGCGCTTATCGAGCTCTAAGTCCGGCGAGGGGTGTCAGTGCTACTCCGACGAGCGCAGCCTCGAACGCCTAAGCCCGGCGAAGACAACTTTGGTGTTCGTTCCGCAAATGCACCTCCCGAGCGCTGCTGCCGCCAGAACGCACCATTGGGCACCTCCAGTGGGTGCGAGGAAACAAGGAAAAGAAAAGTTGTTGCTCGCACCTTCGCAAGGGCCCTTGTTATTCCAGGTGTTTCTATCTGTTATATCCCTCTCGCATTTGTCGCTTGTGCCCAAACCCGCGCTACCGAGGAGCTCGCTCAGGATAGCCGCACTTTACTTCGCTCAACACACTCAACGAGTAAAAGAGCGAAGCGCGCACCAGCTTCGCACCTCGCTTCGCTCGAGTCTGCCAAGCAAGTTGCTGCCGCGAACCAGACACGCAAGGTTGCTTGCCGGAAGCGACGCCAGCCAGCCGGGCTGCTGATGTCCCAGACGCAAGCGCGCTTACCGCAAGTTCCTCAAAGCGTAAGGCTTAAAGTGCACAAAGGATGCTGGGTAGAGGGCGAACGCCGCAAGCCTTGCCGTGAGATGTCCTTGGTATGGGAGGCTTGGGCGCAAGAGGAGCCAAGTCGTGGCCCGCCATTCGTGCTTGTTTTGTTTCCGAGTCCGCCAACAAACACAAGTGTGCTGCAGCACCTTATCTTGCTTCCGAGCCACGCCAGCAAGTTAAGCGTCAGAATCGGCCCGACAAGGTTGCTTGTCGGAGGCGGCGCACCAGCTGGCTGTCCCGCTGTCACTAAGCGTGTCCGCCCGGCAAGCTCCCCAAGAGCGAGAGTACAAACATACGAAGGACAAAGCCCGGCATCGCCTTGCTTAGCTAAGATTTATATACATACATGTGCATTGAGCAATCGTGATATCTACCTCAGCTATTTTCATGGCTAAAATTGCAGCAACAAGGAGAACCAAAGACCGCACTAGCGCCTAAGATCCGCAAGCCCGGTCGCCGAGGCTGCGAAAAGCTAAGGCTCTTCCTCGGCAAGCCAGCCTCACTGGGCTGCGAACGCCAAGATTGGTCTCCGCAAGCTAGAGTTGCTGGGGTTGCTATTTCAGATAAGTTTTTCATCCTCGCCATGCATCCTTTCATGGACCGAGATGCGGGCTGCGTCTTTGAACGATCGTGTCTTGTAAAACCTGTGACGGGGAGGAACCGAGTCGTGGCCTAGTTATGCATTTCTGGTTTGTTTCCGAGTCCGCTCAACAAACACAAGTGTGCCGCTGCACCCTTATCTTGCTTTCGAGCACGCCAGCAAGTTAAGCGTCGAATCAGCCCGACAAGGTTGCTTGCCGGAAGCGACACCACCAGCGGGCTGTCCCATGGTCGCTAAGCGTGTTCGCCCGGCAAGCTCCCCCGATAGCGTAAGAACACACAAGGCACGCAACAAGTAAAAGATTCAGTCCGCAAGCTTTCCTTTCTTTTCATTAAAAACATCCAATTCAAGACAAGTCCATAGAGGATGAAAAACATGACAGAGAGGATTACAAGTTCTAAATACAGCTAATGCCCGAGGGCTTACAGATTGAAAAGATAAGGTGCCTGTGATCCTCTCCTGCTTCTCTGCTCAGAGTTCAGGAGGTAGGTCAGGAGCCCCGGCAAGACAGGCTTGCTGGAGAGAAGACCCTGCAAGAAGAGCTTGTCGGGAAGGGCGAAGGAGCGATTAGGAGGGCGAGGCGGAGACGCCGCTGCCCCTCAGAGCTGGCAAGAAGGTGACGGGCATGGGGAACGATGCTCAAGAACCAGCGGCAAGCCCTCAAGCCTGCCAAGAGCCACGGGCGCCGAAGACCCCAAGAGAACACCCGGAGCCGCCAGAGCTTGGCGGAGTCGGAGGCGAGGAGGCAGAGCTTGAAGACGGAGTGGTGGACATCGGCACGAGGGCACCTCGCCTCAGATTCGGCATAACGGCCTTGCCGCCGCCCCCTCTTCCTCTTCTGCTGCCTCACGCCCGCCGCCAAGAAGACGGCCCCGGAGTTTCAGGAGCCCGCAACCCAGAAGGAGGGGTTGCGGTGGGCGCGAGGCAGCGTGTCCGACGCCTAGTCGGGCCCGCCATCCCTCGCCGTCGCTGCCGCCCCCTCCTCGCCACTCGCCGAGGAGGGGCCTTCGCTATCCGAGGAGCTGTCCACACAGCAGCGCACCCGGGTTCCATAGTCGCCAAGACCTTGACGGCAAGGAGGTCACCATCCATTAACTTGAAATGGAGGGTGAACCCCGCCGCAAGCTATGGATCCGGGCGAACGCCTTCCACCTCGGTCGAAGAACATCACGCTTGGGCTGGGGACACGACACTCACCCGAAAGTGCCGCTGATCCCGCAGCCCTCATGCGTAGCTCCATCACGCTGGTGGGTCCGTCCCATCGCTGTCCGCGAACGGGACCGCAGCCGGGCGGCGGCGCGAGGCGCCCGGGCGAAGCTTGATGAAGAACTCCTGGGGTCATCTCCGGTGGGACCAAGGCCGTGGTCGAGACCTGAGGAGACGGGAGGCGCTGCTGCCGCCGCCACCTCTCCCCGACCGCCTCGGCCACGCCTCGGCCTCGTCATGCCACGACCCCTTCCTCTCCCTCTCGTGGCCGGCTCTACCTCCACGGGAGCGGGTGGGGAGGGTGCGCTGCCAGAAGAAACTCGCGCCCCCACCGTCAAGGGCCAGATTCCCTCTTTCCATGGCGGCAAGGAGAATGTAAGATGGAGGCGAAGGAAGAAGTGGATGAGTACGGCTGTTGGGCACCCCTTCCGCCCTATTTAAAGGGGCGGGGTGGGGGCTCAACCGCCCCGCTCGACCAATCAGGAGGCGAGAGAACCAGAGGGGCGGGGCCGACTCGCCTTCTCCGCCCGTGACGGCCCGATCTCCCACCTTCGCCACCCACGACCCCCGTGCATGAGGGCCGCGTGGCGAAAAAGCGGAGTCGGAGCAACGGGTGAAGCGACCCCGCTCTGCACCACGGTCACGGGGTGGATGCCTTAATGACTGCATGTGCTGCCCCACGTCTCCCACAATGCCGCGACCGACGCGTGCCGTTACGGGAGGGGAGGCGGCAGACGCAGGAACAGATTCGACGCGCCATGGGCTTCATGTGTCTGCAGATTGTCTTGGGCTGGCCCAACAGCGCGCTTCGCACTGTATGGCCCAGCCCGGGCTCTGCGGTGTACTAAGGTAGGGGTACCTCAAGACTTAACTTGTGCACGGGCAGCCCCAGCCCCAAGCAACTAGATCCACTCAGATGCTTGCTTTCTGAGACCATTCCGCTCCCTACCAAGCCATTCGAGAACAAAGTGTGCAAGACCAAAACTCAAGACCCCGGCAAGAGGAGCTTGCCGGAAGGCCATTCCAGCTCAAGGCTACATTACTCCTACAGATCCCCGGCGAGAGGAGCCTGCCGGGAGGACCAGAAACCACATCACAGACACGCCGGCGCGCCACTGGCGCCCTGCAAGGACCCGGGCGGCAAGTCACAGAGTCTGACAAGCCCCGGTCCGAAGATCAAGACCCGGCAAGGTGCTTGCCGGGAGAGCTATGACACGTGCTCCACTCCAGCTCATTCGCCCACGCTACGCCTCCAGCCTTCTCAGAGACGCTGCGTGGCGGGTGGTCAGGCCGCATGAAGGATGCGGTGGCACTCCACGGAGGTGGCTTCGCCGTGGCGGAAGAAGACGAATGGCGGAGCTTTTGGGCGACGGCGACGGGCATTTAATGCCCTTGTCCCCTCTCACAAAAGTAGGTAGAAAACACTATTCATGCAATCAGTAGACTGCTCCCTGCACTGTTTCAACTACCACCTATTTTACGTTTTTACCCCTCTACCCTACGTTGACACCTATCGGTGACCCCTTGCCCTATAAAAGGAGGCCCATGCACAACGTAGAGGGGGTTCCAACCATTCGCTACTCTCGCGAGAGGGTACCGATCATCAGCGACACTTGCGAGACTCCCAGAAGCATAATACAACACAAGGCAGCAGTAGGGTTTTACGCGACCATCGCGTCCGGCTGGGTAAAATCCCGCGTCGCCGCCGATCTGCTCTTCGCGCGCCCTCCGCCCTCCTACCGAACACACGAAGGGGCCCCGGCCCCATAGGTGCCGACGCGACCATCCCGCGCCGACAGGGGTAGTCAGCCGTAATGGCGACTAGAGCATTGTCCATGCTAAGTTGGTGGAACACCCCGTCAATCAGCTCCACCTTTATGTCCGGATCCTCTTCGGAGGCCGGATCAAGGGATCTTCCCGGATCCTCAGGTTGTGGAGTCGACCTGTATGCCCTCCACATCCCGCCGTAGTTCTGCGCCGAAATCATAAAGTAAGACACTTAACTTTGAAAGCACGGATCGGATAGATAAACGCCCGCTTACCCAACTCGAGGGTTATTCATGGAGAATCCATTCAATGGACTCGTTTGGAGGAAGTCCTCCTTCTCCCCCTTGTACAAGCCAGACAGGATCTTCACCAGATCGGGCGGCGATCCGGCCCCTTGCGGCCATGATGGGTGGCGTCATTCTCCCCGTTAAAATCCCACATGGGGTGCCCCCTATACTGGAGTGGCTGCACCCCTCGCATAATGCACGTGGCCATGACTCCAATCATGGTCAATCCGGAATGAGCCAGCAATTTTATCCGGCCCATCAGATAATGGACGCTCCTGTCATCTTCCCGTTGAGGGCTCCGCGGGCGCCAACTCCGGCGTTTCTTCAGAGGAGCGTTGCTGAACTCCGGGAGGCCGATCCGAACTGGGTCCGGCAGTGGAACGTCTTCCATATAAAACAATTCCGAAGGCCAGTCTTCGGACGCCTTCTTCGGGGTTCCAGATAGATATCCGGTCCCGGCGATGCGCCATATCTCGGCTCCGCCCACTTGATATATCGACCCCTTGTGAGAACGGGGTACGAGGCAAAACAATCTCTTCCACAGAGCAAAATGGGGCTCAATGCCCAAGAACAGCTCGCAAAGAGCCACGAAACCCGTGATATGCAAAATGGAGGCGGGCGTAAGGTGATGAAGTTGGAGTCTGTAGAACTCCAAGAGCCCCCGGAGAAACGGATGTATGGGAAATCCGAGCCCCCTTATTAGATAGGGGACGAAGCACACCCGCTCTCCTTTGGAGGGATTGGGGGTGTTCTCCGCCTGCTTTCCGCCTTTGTAGGTGGCCAGCCCAGCTCGAACCGGGACCATGAAAGCCGGAGGAAGGTATCCTCCGCTTGAGCGTCACCAGCTCATGCTGGGATCGAACATCTCCTCCAATCTCCGGCCGAGGGCTGGGCCGAGAGGAGGAGCCGCGTCGGTTGTCCATGATGGAGTGGATTTTTGTCAAAAGCGCTCCGATGAGTACTCGTGGAAGGAGGATGGTGTGATTTGGATCTAGATCCTTGCCTCTCTTATAGGCAGCTTATTCACGCAGCTTGGGGGTAAAAACGTAAAAATACCCTGGCTTTTCGCATTCATGCGACACGTGGAAGAGGGCCATTATTGGGCGTGGAAGCCAAGGAGTGCAATATTTATAAGGAAGCCGGATACTATTCGGCAAGCACATGGAATTTGGAGGAGAACCCGCCTTGCAACGCCGAAGACAATATACGCGCCGGACTCGTCGTCATTGAAGCCTGGTTCGGGGGCTACTGAGGGAGTCCTGGACTAGGGGGTGTCCGAATAGCCGAACTATCATTATCGGCCGGACTCCAAGACTATGAAGATACAAGATTGAAGACTCCGTCCCGTGTCCGGATAGGACTTTCCTTGGCGTGGAAGGCAAGCTTGGCGATATGGATATGTAGATCTCCTACCATTGTAACCGACTCTGTGTAACCCTAGCCCTCTCCGGTGTCTATATAAACCGGAGGGTTTTAGTCCGTAGGACACAATAAAAACAACAACAATCATACCATAGGCTAGCTTCTAGGGTTTAGCCTCCTTGATCTCGTGGTAGATCCACTCTTGTACTACCCATATCATCAATATCAATCAAGCAGGAGTAGGGTTTTACCTCCATCGAGAGGGCCCGAACCTGGGTAAAAACATCGTGTCCCTTGTCTCCTGTTACCATCCGCCTAGACGCACAGTTCGGGACCCCCTACCCGAGATCCGCCGGTTTTGACACCGACAACGGCCATTGGATGGACATCCAACAGTCACTGCTTGTGCATCAACCTTTTTTTAGGAAAGCCTCAAATCTGTGGAAAGCAGCATACAGCCCATCTGCCATTATTTATAATAATTTACAGCCCATTTGCTAATTCCTAAGGTTTTTTTGAGCCCATATTCTTTTTGTTAGCATTACAGCCCATATTTTGGCCATGGTCAAAAAATTATACGAAATTTTGCATCTTTCGGTGCGGTTCGAACTGTTTTTAATCCCGAAATTTTGACTCACATTCAAACTGATTTTAAAAATAAATGTATATCAATATAAAATCCAACAAATTCTCCATGCATAAAAATAATGTAATTTAAAATCTCGAAATGAAAAAAAAAGATATTTGAAACTAATTGCCGGTTTGATGTGTTTAAAAAATGTACAACCCATTTCTTATTACTGATGGGACATTTTCTCAGCCAGCCGAATGAAAGCTCTCCTCGTCTTGAAAGATTTGCAGCCCAACAGGCCTGACAAAGCAACTTACTTGGCAAATCAGAAAAAAACTTGGCTGTGGTCGTGGACCCAGTTGTCAGCCTCTCCACGTACAGTACTCTTCCGATGGAATGTCGTTGACCACATTGACCACGCCGTGCCGAGAGCACCAAGGCGGTGGACGACGGCGAGGCCTAGGAAGGGGACGACGCAGAGCCGGGGAAGACGCGGTAGTGGATGCCCATGCGGAGAGGAGTACGAGGGTTCACTAGTTCGGCTGCGGTTGAGGCTGCCGCCAGCAGGGCACAGCTAGCGGTGGGAGTAGTAGAGGCGATGAGGCCTCAATGGCAACCACTGTAGCCACCGGAGGAAGCGAGCAAAGGTCTCCCCAGCGCTGGTTTGGGCGGCTAGTGCAAGAAGAGCAGCGATTGAAGAAGCGGCAGGACCGTTTGATTCAAATCCAGCGATTCTTCTGCTAGAATCGTTGTTGACTAAGTTGACAAGCCCCGCATCACGCGTCAACTTAGTAGGCCCACAGTCAGCCTCCCAACCAAAGCACCCGGATGTCGATGGGAGGAATCATTTTTTCAGATAATAAGGAGGCACTTGATTGCGTGCGGCCGGCCGCGGAGGGAGTAGGGTGGGCAGGGAAGCTCAGCGGCATCACAATGGCCACAAGAGGAGGGAACAGCAGTCCAGCCGGCGCTAGTTTAGGCAGTGGAACAAGAAGATCGAGATTGAAGAAGACGTCGGCCGTTGGATGGACATCCAACGATCCTTTCTTTACTAGAATCGTGTGTTCAATGACAAAGCCTTGCGTAAACAAGTCACCTCGAGAATCGATGGCGTGTACAGCCCATTTGCTATTATTTTTATAATTTTTACTCATTTTCTAATTCATATGGAATTTATTGCAGCCCGTTTTCCATTTTTAGAATTGCTGCCCATTTTACGTCAAGCACTGGGTCAAAAATTAACTAAATATGTGGGAAATTTTGAAAATTCGCAAATTTTTGCTGGGGAACGAAATATTCTTAATCCAAAAATTAATAGCCATACTAAAACAAATTTAAAAATAAATTAGTACTATGTCATGTTAAATCCAATGAAATACATACAAGATATTAGTGAAGAACAAAAACAAAAAAAAGAAACCAATATCCCATTTGCTATAATTTTTTTGGAATTTTCAACCCCTTTTGATATTACTTTTAACAGACATTGACCATACTCTTTGGCCAGGCCGGAATGCATTCCTCCTCGTCTTGAAAGATTTGCAGCCCAGTAATTCGGAGAAAACAAATAGGCCTAGCTTGGGTATTCTTCAAAAAGAAATATTGGGCTACCTATTTTCCCAAAGAACTGGTGCATGAGCATTTAGCTTTATTTATTTATTTACTTATTTATGTTTAGGGGACCATGAGCATGTACCTGGGCCGGATTCATGTGAGAGCCTCCCTTCTAGTTAATTTTGGGCTTGTCTATTGGGCCTTCATCAATGGGCTGCATGTTATCAACAAGTGGAAAATGTGTTCCATACTTAAAAATAGTATGCGCTCACGTGCGATGCAGGGCACTAAAGGATCGAACCGTCAAACGACTTCCAAAACATTGTGTTTGTCGTTCTAACAACACATTTATTCAACCAATGTATTTAAATATACTACTGATTGTACATTGAAAATAGCAGCGGTAGCAACCAGGGCTGGGGTGCAATGAAGCGATGGCGAGTCGAGAAGAGTGAAGACACGCTCTCTCTTCCAAACCAAACATCAGCCATCATTACAAAAGGGCTACCAAAAAAGAACAAGTGTATGCATCAAACTAAATAAAGATCCTACTACACCAAGTGTACGCATCTTACTAATTGGCTCAGTTAGACGTTACTATTTATTAAGCTGTGGAGATTGGCCGACGGCTTGAACCAGATGGGTGCCTGACGGGGGAAACTCCAGCCAGCAGGTCGAAGTCTAATACTTGCGACCCTCTCTCCTACTTTGGGTTGCAGATCATGGCGGCACATATCAGGGTATGGTGCATGCAGAGACGCATGGTACGCTGTGTACTCACAGTTTTGCCTGATGAACGAAACCGTGCTGCAATCATGATCCTTGTCGTCAGTTATCTCCTGGTTAATCGGATAATTCAGTCTGACAAACAAAGAGCGTGTACCAAGGCTACTTACCAGCCTCCAGTCAAAAACTCCTGAAGGCCCAGAGAAGTTGGGATCCTGCTCAAAGACCTTGCAGTGACTGTGATTGTATTCCGCGAAACAACACGTCCGATACGTGCGAACGATCATCAATCGTTCGCCATCATGTGATCGAGCCAGGAACCACCTGCAATTGCCATGCCGCTTTTCTTTGAAAGGTTCTGGGACTAGGAAGGGTAGGGACACTAGGCGTCCTACAACATCATATCAAGTTGGAGTCAAATAAAAAAGGGCTCTTGATTTAGTCAATCTTAAGAACAACATGTTATAAGCATGAATATTTTTCAGTAAATGTTGACAGTAATATAAGCAAGCCATCATGATATCATAGGAAAGTAACATACTATTGTAACAGCCGTTTGTAGCGATGACTGGAGTTGGCCAGCAATACGTCCAGCCATACAAGGAGTCAACAACGTAAATGAAGCCCTTGTGTTCAATGGCATCAGAGAACCATGGAGGATGTATGATCCTGCGATGGACGTGCAGATTTATCCACTTACCGCAGTGACCTATCAGATAGGCGAGACCGCGGTTGAAGAACGCAATTAGCCTGAAGTCTTTATAATTCGCAGATCTTGTGGGCACTTGGCAGATTACAACCTTGAGCAAATCAAACTTGGTATCATGTTGGCTACTGTAAGATTCCGAGTATTCTGGGCCGCAGTGCCAAAGCAGTGCAGTGTTAATCGAAGGAAGGGGGGACAATCGCCGGGTGTAGACCTCCACGAGCATCCAGCTACCGCGACCGTCGACGAGCACCATCCAAGACGTGTTCATGCCGACCTAGTACATACCGTTAATGTAGTTGAAGCTGACGGGGATCGGATCGCAGTCAAGGGGGTTGATACTCGCCACCCTACGATCGTTATGCTGCGTGACATGCCGTTTCTGAAGATCAGGCGGCATCAGCAAGCAAGGAGCTGGCTTAAAAAGCTCTAGCCTGTGGGCTTTGAGTAAATGATACAGCCCCGACGAGCATGCGGCGAGCGGCATGGTACTGAGATTGTCCACACGAGAAACAATGAGCTTGATTACCTCTGTGGGGAGCGAATTCCAGCCACTCTTTCGGCGGACGCTTCTCGGTTCTACCATTGTTAGTGCTTGGGTTTCGGACGAGGGGGGAAGGCGCCTTAGTGGCGATGGAAGATTGGACGAGATTATGTGCGGAAAAAGATGGAGAAGCGAATATGTGCTACAGGAAGTGGACAGGTGATGATGACTACAGCACGCCGCTAGACTTACGAGACACATACCAGCAGCGTAGGGTCATATCGATGCCAGAGAACTTGCTTGAGTGATCACAGTACTGGTACTCCCTACAGTACCTACTACAGTACTATGCCCTAACTTGCTTGAGTAGAGTAGTAGTAGAGTAGGACTCTGCTCTACTACTAGCACCGGAGGAGTAGTATATTCTAATCTAAAATAGTTACAAATTTCAATGCCCTAGCGTGGAACGACTACGAACCGTGCTCAAAGACCGTGTCTATGTGGTTTTTGGAATTATATGTGAAAAAATAGCAAGATGCCCGTGCATTGCACGGCACACCATCATCACCAACTCGGTTTTTTCTCTACTCCTACTCCTATAAAAGACTCAGTTGGTGATGATGGAGGCGAGGAGGCGTGTTCAGCCGGGCGTGCAGCGGACGATGCAGTACTATTCGATTTGTTATAAAAACAAAGAAGAGTAGGAGTAGTAGAGATAGAGACTTAGGGAGGAGCACGAGGTTGTGGGATATAAGGATGAACGAGGCAAGGCCTTATCTATAAATGTGGAGAGAGGTGCGGGTATCTTTTGTAAAATTGTCATAGTTGGCTTTCTATCCATTAGATATAGATCGAACGGTCTATATTACAAGATGGCAGGCATACCATCATCACCAACTCGGTTTTCTATAAGAGTAGATATAGTTGATAGAGACTAGGGAGTACTATTAAGGACACCATCTACTGCTTCGCGTGCTTCTCTTGCGCTCCATTCGGCGGCCGCAACGTCCCCTATAGCCACTCCCTCCTGTGCTCCATTCGGCAGGCACTGTTGAAATTTGGGGAGCGCACTCTTGCGACTGTTGGCAGCCATGACTTCACCGACAACGGCTTCTTCCCTGACCTCGGCAACCTCTTCCTCAACGACATGGGCGACAACCTCAACGCGAACGGTGCTGCTCCCGTTGCATCGTATGTGTTTCTGTCCTTCCTGTTTGAAATCGTGGTAGAATTCATGTTTCTACTCTGTATCCTACTACTACTAGTCCACATGATTAGTTTCATCTTTGTTATAGCCGTCATGATTTATTTTGTGCTTATTCGGATTAAATCTCGTAGTAACTAGCTCATATATTCAACTGGTGCAACATCCCCTACAACCACTCCCATTTCATGGACGGCCTGGTCGATGCCTCGAAGGAGCCATTCGTCCACTGCTATGAGTGGTCGATGCCATTTTGGGGCTCGCCGGCAGACATGGTGCATCACCTCACGGATGCGTGCAGCGGTCACTACTGGCCCTTGACGGAGAACATCAAGTACGAGACGTGCTACCCGTTCACCATGCCGGAGTCACTGGAGGATCACCGCCTCCTGCTAGTCTCGGAGGAGGATGGCAGCGTCTTCCTCTTGATCATGGGCACCGGCGAGGCCCGCGCAGGCCGATGCCCCGTCTTTGTAGTGTGCATCAGGGGCGACGCCGCTGACGCTGGCACTGACACGAGGCCGATGTGTGGGTGCGTGCTCACTTTTACTACCCCTTCGGGTCACGTGGGCGGCGAGACTGGCCTCATCAGATGGACTTGGGCTCTGCGGAGCTGGGACTTTCCCGCCGATGTGTACTTGGAAAACCCATGGCATCCTTTACCCGCCGATGCGGTGCACGGGGACTCCAAGGAGGTTCACCTGGACATATGCATTATCAAGTTAAATGTTGATCATTAATCTTCGCTCAATGTAATCCGCTGTCTAAGCATGTGGAGACTTCCATTCAGAATCTTGCCCTATTGGAGTATTGCGCATGAATAAAAGTGTATCCGTTTATGGTTTAGTCTAGAATCTTCCATGTATGAATTTTTACTACAGTACTGGTGAAAGACTTACGATGAACCATTTCTTACATCTCCTCTGCCCCCTTGCAACTCATCCTGATTTAATCCCTCTGTCTAGGTGTATAAGGGCATGGTTAATATTACTTAATAGTATAGCCAACTGTTGACTATAAGAAAGTGCCATGTCATCCGTAGCCAACATGTATAACAATCGATACTCAAAAACTAATTCTTAAAGAGCATTTCTTGCAAAGCACAATAAGTGTTATTTCTTCACAAGTTTTGGATGCGAGTTGAATAGTTGAGCGCTTTTGTTTGCAAAAGATACCTTTTATCTATTTCACCCGGATGTTTGTGAGCTCTAGAGATTAAATAATATCTGAAGAAACCTATCGATACCCGTTACACATGAGATGACCCCCACATCCTTTGTCAAAATAAACAACTCCCCGATCAATGCATTTCACTCTTCGGTGCAACGCACGGGCACCTATCTTACTTGTACTATAGATTAGTATGACCAAAAATTGAACTAACATTATATATAGTATGATAAATGTTGATGCATGTCACCTAAAATTATATCATTCAAAACTATGTTCAAATACGAATCCAACGATATATTTTTTGTTGACATGCACTAACATTTTGTCAGTTAAATCATCAGTCAAATTCAATGGGGGACTAATAAACCATGACCGATGTAGTACAAGTGTAGAGGGCGGCGCTGCACGGGAGTCTCACCTCTCACCCCGCTAGTGGCGCGGCAGTAAAGCCGTCATATCACAAAACCCAACCACTCCCAGTAATAAGTGGCCTGGTAAAATAAACGGACAAGCAACCATCACATCCCTCCATCTTTTTTGCATTTCATCTCTCTGCATTTACTTTCTCTGGTTAATCTTGCACACTCGCTCCCTAGCTACTACTCCTAGGGCCAGTTCTTTTGGCGGCTTCCCCAGCTTTTCCCATAAGACTAGTCACAGTGGAGAGTAACAATAAGGCGCCTCGCTCATTTATTTGGGCTTCTAAACTACTACTCCGTCCTGGTTTATTCCTCACCATTGTAATTTGTGCTAAATTTTGACCCAAGAATTAACTGATAAAATGTTACTCCCTCCATCTAGGTGTATAAGTCATCTTACGAAAACCAAATAATCCCAAAACACTTAGGCGCGGTGCATTAACTTCTACCTCGTTTCTTGTTTCTTGACATATCAACCAATAAGAGATAAAGAGTGTGCATGCTTTTAATGACTTGAGACTATCAAACACGACATGTAGTGGTTAGTTCATTGCATGCAATACTATTAATTAGCAAATAAACATTAACGTTTCTCGTTTTCCCCTCCTCCTTGGTCATGATGCACAGCCTAAGATGACTTACTCACCTAGACGGAGGGAGTAGTGCATGTGACATGCACTAACATTACATTAGTTAAATTTATGATCAAAATTTGACACAGATTACAATGGGGACTAATAAACCAGGACGGAGGTAGTAGTTATGGGATTACTAATCTAGAAGCCTAAAAGAACTGGCCCCTAGTACTCCTACTAGTAGTAGTACTCAAGTTGGAATTCCAATTGCACGGCACAACTTGTTAGGCAAAAAATTTGATGCAGGGTGTAGGAAGCGGTTTGGGAATTTGCATGCCTTTCCAACCAGTGAGATACTCCGTACAAAGTACGATAGAGAAATAACCACAGAGAAGGAAGGTAAAAGTAAACAATCAAAGAGCATTTTTGCATTTGTTTTGCATTAAATCATTTCATAAGCTTGACTAGTGCTATTTTTCTACTTTTACAAAAACCGCGTCGTAATGTTAAAACGTGCATTTGCACGTACATAAGTAATAGTAGTACTCCCTCCGTCTAGGTGTATAAGTCTTCCCTCCTTCTTGGTCATGGTGCACAACCAAAGACGACTTATTGACCTAGACGGAGGGAGTAGCACAGTCTGCCAGCATATCGAGAGAGACGTGTAGTGAGATAGTATATAGTAAAGTTTGTGCTATATGCACGTACTTGCAAAATGCGTACGAATACACAAGGTTTCCAAACTTTCCCTTTTACATACTTAATTAAGGACGCTAAAAATTCCTGAACATTCGGGATTTATCATTTGCGTCCCAAAACTAATGAGATCGCCTTACGAAACAAAAATTATACTCCTCCTAAAAGCCACGGCGCTTGCGGCGTGCCACGAGTGCCCTGGTGCGCGGTCGTTTCCCAGCGCGCCAACACAACGCCTCTTCCTCAGTCTCGCAACTCGCGAGGTGCTGATTCGCGGCTTGCCGGCAGGCGAGCGCGATCTCACCGGTGTGGTGATCCGGTGCCAACAGGTACTCCTCCTTGCTGGAAGCGTGCACCCGGTCCACGTACCGCCAAGCGTAGATGAGGCGCTTGGGATCGACTGCACTCGGAGCGTCGGCACGGGCGTTCTCCACCACTCTCACGGCCCTCGCATGAGCCTTCTGCCAAAGAGCCAATTGCCTGACTCTCTCGGACGCGACATAGGCCTCCCAGGCAGCTTGTTCCGCGGTGCGCTTCTCTTCCTCAGCCTTCTTCTCCGCCTCTATTTTGGCGCGCTCTACTGGAGGCAAAGCCTCCCACAAGGAGACATCCATTTCTTTCCAAAGCTCCTCAAGGCTGGGGGGGCTCGGCGGGCGGCGCGGCGTTCTCCTCGTAGCAGGGAGCCGACGCGTCCTCCGACGCGCGTGCTGGCGAGATTGGGAACGCCGACGCGTCCACGTCGACGCGTCATGGTGAGAAGTGGAACACCGATGCGTCCTCCTCGACTAGTGGTGACGAGGAACGGAACGGCGACACGTCGCATCGCGGCGAGGAGAGGAACACCGACGCGTCCTCCTCGACTAGTGGCGGCGAGGAACGGAACGGTGATGCATCGCGTAGCGGCGAGGAGCGGAACACCGACGCGTCCTCCTCGACTAGTGGCGGTGAGGAACGGAACAACGACGTGTGACCATCCGCACGGTGCAGCGAGGGGCTCCTAGGGCTTGGGAGGGGCGATGCCATGGTGGTCGACGTGAGAAGGAGGGGGAGGAGATAGCGATGAATGTGAACGTGAGGGGGAGGAGATAGCGATGTCGTGGGAGGCGCAATATTTATAGCGAGCAATGGCACACCTACGTAAGATATGGACTGAGCTGCACTGACTTAACTGCAGGTCCAGTTGCATCACTGACATGTGGGCCAGACCCCTATTGGGCCCATATGTCAGTGACCCAATGCACATGCAGTTAAGTAACAGCTACGTGGGCATATTTGTTGGATTAAATTATGGGGGAAGGAAGGGGTGGAAATATTGCTGGTCACAACGGATTGGACGAGCGTGGGGGGAGGAGAGTCATGCATGCAGATTTTTTCACACGGGGTGGAGTGGTGGGACCGCCGGAGGGAGAAGGAGAGTTTGGTAGGCATATTGTTTCCACACATGGAGAGGAAAAGATTTGGAGACGAACGGGCTTCCTGGAGGTATGGGGAACGGTGCATAATAAGTCATCTTGCATGCCGGGCTAGGTATAGTCTCAAGTCATTAAAAACATACACGCCCCACACATGTTCATATTTCAAGGTGCACTAAATTATTGCATGCGATGATTAAGGCTGGCCATAATGGTGGTATCTTAGCTGGTATCATGCACACGGGAATAGCAAACATGCTGATGTGGCAAAGAATTAAAGAAGAGAGGGGGGTTAGAGTAACTAGTGTTCATGCATGCATTGGTAAATACATTTTTTGTGAAGAACGACAGCATTAGATGAGTACATTTGCAGACTTCAAAAACTATTCCACCACCTCTACTATCTTGCTAAGAGTAGGTGAAAATTTTGAATCGAGCCCTTTAAACTAGAAGGGAGGTAGTAGTACTCTAATAGCTAACCTTGTTGTGATGACAAGATAGGACATGGCACGCACCTGGATGGAGGAACTAGTCTGCATTGTGCATTTAAGTTTTGTCTGAAGTCAATGTACCTCTACTTTCACCAGACTTATAGAAAAATGTATCAAATTCACAATGTCAAATCAATATTTTTACACTCATTATAAAACGTAGTTCTTATACTCATTATAATCAGTATTGTAGATATTGATATTTTTAGTATGAATTTGGTCAAACACTTTGCAAACGGTTGACGGGAGTAAAAAGGACCAGAGGGAGTATCATGCATGCGGAGTAGGCAAAAAAATTGCTCATTTATAGTCGGTCGAAGTCACAAAGGGCGCGACCGCGCGAGGGAGGTGAAGGTCATGGGAGGCGCGACGGATGACGGAATTAAGTGAATTCACATCCACGCGCCGGCATGGCATGCGAACAGGCAGAAGCTATACCGTCAGGCCTACGATACGGGTCTAGTAGACATGACATCTAGTGGGTCCCGCATAGTTCTCGAGAACTCTTTGGGGGCTTGCAGCCGTTTATCCACCGGGCAAGCCAGCAACCCCACGCCAGTCGCACGCCTACTCGTCCCCGTCTTCTACCTTACAACAGTTCGCTCCCAGTCGTCCCGTCCTTTCACATTTGTTTGCTCCAAGTTTTTTTGTGGGGTACAACAGTTCAAATTCTCTTAACCCTCCTCCAAAATCCATGGCCTCCCAAATCTCCATGGTCGCCACTGAGTACCAGGTTAGAGACATCACCGGTGATCAGTTCATCGTCATCTACACACGTGGATACGCGACGGTGAAAGCATGGCTTGCTCGCTTCCTACGCATATTCAACAGTTCAGTTCAACGAATGAGTGGGTCGCTGGGCTAGATGTTGAGTACACCACAGTCCTGGGACGAGAGAAGGATCTAAAGGACGAAGAGAGGAAGAAGCCTGCCGTCATCCAGGTTTGCGTACATAACGTTTGCTTGGTCTACCACATATGCCATGCCGATGTTGAGTGCCAGGATTTTAAGAACTTCTTTAAGGAACAAAGAGTGAAATTCGTTATTGTAGACTTTAAGAACGACAAAGAAGTCCTGGGTCGGATAGGCCTCTTTGTAGGCAACCCCTTCGACCTCCAGAAGGCAAGCCTGGTGTTCTCCTCTCAACCTTCAATGCTGACCCTGGCAGCAACCATGATTGATCCTTCGTATGCTAAACTGAATAAACCTCATCACGAGTTTCATGCATGGCAGCCTACCTTTGTTTAAATATCTACAAGGGTTGGATGAAAGCAGAGCCCAGTGTCCGGTTCAAGCAAAGAAGCGTCGGCAAAGAGGAAGAGGAAGAGGGACGAGGACAAAGTCGAGGACGTGGACTCGGACTCCGAGTAGGTGGCAGTGCCGTCGCTCATGCTGGTTCTACTGCAGTGTCAAGCGGACTAGTTGCTTAGTTTATTTTCAAGGGTGTGTTGTGTTGAGGCCCCAGTAGAACTATGTTTATGTTCTTTCTCGTTATTTGAACTCGTTAGTACGTACAGTAGTACTAGTACTATGTCTTACTACTGTTCTTCCTGCAGTTGGTACTACTGCTCGTATCTTCGTGTTCCTACTGTACTTAATACGTTCGTACTAGTAGTATAATTTGGGTCAGTTGATTTGTGAAAGAAGTTCGATGGAGCGAAGGAAGAAGACGGCAGAAGAGGTGGAAGAAGCCCTTCTAGCCATCCATGTTGCATCAAACGGCTCACAAGAGTCGACTGACCCAAATTGCTCCTTCAGATTGCAGGATCCATGTGGCTTTCAAGGTCTCAAAGGTAGATTCCGCGTCCGCACCCTGTTTGCGGGCTCGACGCGCGGGCGACCGGCTTCCGCCCGCGACAGCCACCATGCACACCTCCTCCGCACGGGTGGAGACGACAATGACACGCTAGTTCCTCCTCGCCGACGTGCTGGAGCACGTGCTCGTCCTTCCCTTTGTATGCTGCGTGCATAGACGCGGCTCCACCAGCAGCTCACGTGCTTGGCAGCGCAGTGGCATCGCGAGAAGGGACTGCAGACGACGTGAGCGGGCAAGCCTTCGGCTTCATGGCACAGGGATGGCGAAGACACGGTGGTGATGGGCGAGAAATTGTTGGCCGGAGCAGGCGGGCCCCGGCATGCGTAATGGCGGCGGCGGCATATTGATGAGTGCGCGTGTGGGAGCTTACTTTAGTTTTATATAATGTTGGTCAAACTTAAAAGAAAACCGTACTAGTACACGTAAACATTAGACTTAGGCAGCGCTTTTATTTGTTAGTACCACAGCCACGATACAGAATCCTGTGCAAGCGTGTGAACCGCGGCCGCGCGGTCGATCAAACGGTGCGTCACCATGTCGCGCTCGAAGGACATCCACCGAACCTTTTTGTGTGTGTGAAAACAATCCCCGAATATTACTCAACTTTTTTTCCTGGGAAAGTTCTTGACGCTGCAATATTTCCATATATTTGAATTTAGCTCCAGTTCGTGTTTATTTGGATTTGGACATTTTAGGTGCGCCCTAGTTTTTTTTTTAATATTGATTTTGTGTGTGTGACTGAGAGAGAACGTGTGTATGTGTCCATATGTGTGTTTTGGCGGAAGGGCAATGTGGAGATGGTGTGCGTGTGATACAAACATAGAGAGGCGTGAATGTGCAAATGATCATGCAAGAGTGAGACATAGACAGATGCCTATACGTTGTGTATACATGAGAGAACGGTCTTCTAGTTTACTTGTGTGTGTGTGTGCGTGTGTGTGTGTGTGTCAGAGAGAGAGAGAGAGACAGAGAGAGAGGAGCATCCGTAACACGACAACCATCTCTCTCGATTCGTCCATCCCTCGCACTATCGCATGCAACACATGCATCAACGCGCACATTTTGACACCCTCACCCGGTCCCTGCCCACCTCAAGGCCTGCACAATCTCTTCGTGAATACCCATTTCTCTCCTTAGGTTTGTTTCTCTCAATATCTGACAAACACACACACACACAAAGAGAGAGAGGGAGACACACACACAGCACAACACACACACACACACACACACCCTCCCCCAAGCACACAATTCATCCCCATCCAAGGTTATACGGCGACCACTCTTGCTTGTGCTTCTTTGCAACCCAACATGCACAACACCTCAATCTTCAAAGAGGGCATGAGCAGATCAAAGATGAGCAGATCAAATACGGGGCCATTTGGAAGCAGGGTGATGTGACGACGACTGACTGACTCCTCCCCCCACCCTCTCTCTCGCACAAAATTACCAATCCCTCTCTCCCCCGCACAAAATTATCAATCCCTCAACCCACGAGATCCTTCCCCTCTCGTCCATGTTTTTCCAGCTCTCTCATCAGACATGTTGTCTCTTCTCCTTCCACATATACAGAATTCGGATGCACACACATCTCACGTATATAACATGTCTCCATCTTTCTCACAGACCTAACTTCTTCCTCTCTCTCTCTCTCTCTCTCTCTCTCTCTCTCTCTCTCTCTCTCTCTCTCTCTCTCTCTCTCTCGTTAGGTTTTTCTCCTACTCTCTCGTCCACATACATACAATCTTTCCTGCCCTATCTGCTCCATCTTCAAAAGCTCTCTCTGCACGTTTCATTCACACATTGGGATATGTCAAAATGTTGCTTCTATAATGGCTGATGTAGAGTTATGGTTGGTTTTTTGCATCCTACAAAGTAATAACTATGAAATGCATTCTGATTCTCATTTGACTGGGATTATGTGAGTTTGAGCATGTTGTGAAGTACTATAGACCTTGTATACATCTTGGGATTCGACAATGATTGTAACTATTGAATTGTATAGACCATTACATTCGAAGTCAATAGCCTAATATATTTATTTCACAATTTCAACAAATGATTAGTTCACTACAAACTAAGAAAACAAATGTGTACATTTTATTTAAGTCCGTGTATTAGCATTGGTCAAAGTCCAGTTTTGTAAACTCTCAGAAAGCTTATAACAAAAAATATTAACATATACAATAACAAATAAATACCATTAGATTCATTATTGAATGTACTTTCACATCATACATATTTGTTATGGTAAATGTTTATATTTTTCTATAAACTTGGGCAAACTTTAGGAAGTTTGACTTTGGTCAAACCTAATATGCAGAGTTTACTACTACTACTCGCTAGTTGCTTAGCCGAATCACTCAACACGCCACACGGGGAGTTCAGTGTCAAAAAAATTTGAGGTCGGCGGGAAAATCTCCCACGACCCTGATTCGAGCAGTGGGAAGTTACCATCATAGCCTTCGGAACAGGCCTACGGATGACGCTTGGTAGGGGGCTGTTTTCGTAACTTCAGGTTCACCCTACCCAGCCAACCCCACCCTGGCACCCGGAGTAGTACACCTGAATACTCCCCATTTTCTATCCCCACCGCAAAATAGACTTCTCCACGGCACCGCAGCCGTCGTGCTCCTCCCCGGAAGCCGACGCCAAGCGCAGAAGTACCACCGTCATGGAAAATGAACTGACTCTCGTTGCCGACCATGACTCACAGAGGCCACCACGACCATCGTTCTCCTTCTCGATTGGTAATGTGTGTATTGAATCACTTAGCAGTACATGTGCAGTTCCAATTTTGTTCATACCTACCCTTCAAATTTCCTGGATGCTATTGTTCCCGTAAAAGTAATTGGTTAT
This sequence comes from Aegilops speltoides, assembly GCA_021437245.1. Taxonomy (NCBI): domain Eukaryota; kingdom Viridiplantae; phylum Streptophyta; class Magnoliopsida; order Poales; family Poaceae; genus Aegilops; species Aegilops speltoides. The sequence goes on along the minus strand of JAHHZJ010001444.1, from coordinate 58,152 downwards.
AGACTCCATTGTCCAATAGAATATCAGCTTGTAATTGTGCGTCGTTCCTGTATCGCGCTATGCTTGGGTAGGTTTTTCATCTGCAAACAGTAGTGTGGCAAATGATGGAAAGTTTTTTAGAACTAGCAAGATGCCCATGCGTTGCAGGCATCAAGATGCATTTGTATGAGTAGTTTATCTTGTGGGAGAAAAGGATGAATGAGGGAAGGCCTTATTTGCAAATCTGGAGAGGGGTATGGGTTTCTTTTTGCAAAATTCCCATTTGTTTCCTTCCTATCTGTCAGATATAAATCGGACGGCCTATATTGCAAGAAAAAAAAAGTATAGAGAAAAAAATAGACAGTAGAGAAGTAGAGATAAATATTAAATATTAAATATAAAATAAATATAATAGTAGAGAAGAGAGTAGAGATAGCAGAGTCGTCGGGAAAGGATCGCGCGCGCACGGGAAAAAGCGGCCGGGCATGCGCTAGTTTTGGCACGCGGTGTCCGGCGCGCTTTATAAAATCCAACGCCCTCCCACCACTCTGTGCCTTGCCACCGCTCTCTCCCTGCTCTGTGCCTCGCCATCGCTCTCTTCCCGCTCTTTCTCGCCTTGCCGCCGCCGTGCCACCATGCCGCCGCATCGCCGGGAAACTTGGGGATACCGCGGCGTCCGCGCGCGCCCCTCCGGCGGCTTCTTCGCTGAGATCCGGCTCCGCGGGATGCGCCTCGGCCTCGGCAATTTCGACACCGCCAACGAGGACGCCCGCGCGTACGACGCGGCGGCGTGGCGCCTCCGATGGCCTCATAGAACATTGAACTTCCCCAACATGCCAACGTGGGAGCGGGCGCAGGAGCTCGCGCCTCTGCCGCGGCTTAGCACCAACGAGAATCATCGCGACAACCGGAGGCGGGAGCACCGTCTCGGCATTTCTAAGATGGACGAGGAAGCCATGGTGCTATGGCGCCAACACTTCCCACAGGACATCATCAACGAGCGCGAGTTCTACGCGCAAAGGAGGGCGAAGAGGGATAAGAGGAGGGCGGAGCGAGCTGCCTATCGCGAGGACAAGCGTAGGCAAAAAGAGGACGCACAATTCAACATGAGGCTAGGAGCAGCGTTGCCCTGGGAATCCGACGACGATCGGTATCTTCACGCCTACAGTCAGACGTCGGAGGAGGACATCACCGAGGAGGAGTCGGATGACGAGGAGTAGTTGAATTATCTTTTTATCTATCTATCTTTGAGAACTATCCTCTACTCTCTAGTCTCTACTTCTCGATCTCAAAGATCAGTAAACACTTTTTAAAGCGTCGCGTTGCAATTCTGTTAGAGATGCTCTAACATGGCGATTTAGTGCTTTAATGTTGCCCACAAGATCTTGAGTATTACTGGTAGTATATTTTCTTGCCATATTGAGATTTAAAACCACGAAAAGCGAACATGCAGAGGAGCAATGAAGACCAAACACGGGATTTTGGGGACATCTTCAAGGAGCGTGGCAAGTTAAAGAGGAGCTGCACCGAACCTGTAAAACAAGCTTTGGTAAGCAACACCCTTTCAATTACTTTCGTTTAGCCTCGTGTTCTTCGATGTGTATATGTTGTAGTTTCTGTTTCTCTTAAGCGTGGTGTTCTTCGATGTGTAATAAGAAGAGTCTTAATCATCCTAATGCTTTCATTTTTAGCTTGATGTAGGAAGTGGGTGTTCTCACCTTGTAGTCTGTTTTTATTTTTATTTTTCCTTTTGAATTCACTTCTCCGAGTTTTGTTTATCTAGCTTCTACTAAATGGATCTAGGTTGCTCTGAGTATTGATCTAAAAAAGAAGTAACTTCATGTCAGGATGCAGTTCTGGTCAACCTCGAGATCATGTTTCCAAAATGAGGCTAGATTACACACAAGGTGCCAGTTCCCTAATGATGTTGGATTAGACACAAGGTGCAAATTCCTAGATGATGCTGGATTACACACAAGCTAGGTGGAGTGGTGAGCTGTTCGTGTCCTCGTGGCATTAGTAAAGGCTAAAAGAAAGCGTGCAGCAGCCCTTGAGAATGTAGCTGAGTTCCTGAAGAAGCGAAAAGAGCAATCAGATGCTCTCTTCACCCAAGCCAAAGAAGAGATCGAAGAAGCCAGAAATAAGCTAGCAGAGGCAGAGCAGGCTAGGCGTCTCCTGCTATCTAAAACTGTTGTTAATACAAAATTTTCTTCATAATAGCTACGGGTTCAAATGTTTATCTAGTCAGCATGCATGTTGTGTTGTCCGTGTATCTATTGATGTGGCACAAAATGTTTTTTTCGGGTCATGTAATAAAAACAATTACTTTCCAAACAATAACAGACGAAGCATTGGACATTGTATAGTTCACGCGCAAGCCCGACATTCCAAGTAAAACTTCCACATCAAACTCATCTTCACAGATATCTGCACATTCATACATAATGTCCACAACCATGATTCACTTCAAAGCCAAAAAAATGTGAGGATAGTTATAAATAAAGAAAAACCTCTACTAGTTCCTGCTACCAGTGCAAGCACAACAAGTCAAGACCATGTGTAAATTAATTATATTTTAGTCATTTTTTGTGTTCTAAAATGCCTGTTGGCTAGCGGAAGGACGTGTTGCCGGCACACGCGCAGATTCAATGAAGGCAGGTGGGGCAGTCTTAAGCTGGTTGCACGGGGCGAGGAGGCGTGCTCAGCCGGGCCTGCAGCGAGTGCGGCCCTCTTGGCCGGCACGCCGGTTCAATGCCTGCGCTATGAGAGGTCGCGTCCGTGTCAGAGCAATCACTCCCTCCAGTCCTTTTTTGTTTGGGTATAACAAAATCTCGTTTTCCATTCACATTTTACAAGTAAAATTCATGGACAAACTTTGACCCAACGTACGATGGGGACTATTAAACCAGAATGGAGGTAGTAGTTTTTTTAATCAAAGAAGGGTTTTGTCGTGGGGGACGAGCACCTATGGGGCAGGGGGGCCCTTCTCGGTCCGGCAAGGGAGCGGAGGGCGCACGCAGAGCAGATCGAGGCGAGAGCACGCGGGGGATTTTACCCAGCTTCGGAGCTCTCCGGAGAGATAAAACTCCTACTGCTGCTTTGTGTTTGTATTTGTTCTTGCTTGAGAGCGTGGGTGTGGTGTTGAATGAGTCGAATGAACCGAACCCAAACTACGGAACCCCTTCTACGTGCGCATGGGCCTCCTTTTTATAGTCTAAAGGGGTCACCGACAGGTGGCAGCGTAGAAAGAGGGGTAAAGAAGTAAAAACGCAGGTTGGTACAACTACTACCAATAGTGCCCCCTACCTAAATCTGACGGCAGGGGACAAGGGCATTTAATGCCCGTCCGGTCGCCCCAACAGTGCAGGAAGCGACCGTTAGGGCCGCCACCGATCGCCACGATGGCCTCCTTGTCAGCTTCGCTTGCCACCTCGCACCGCATGGCTGCACAGCTACCCGCCACGTGCACCAGGAGTGATCCTGCGGTGACACGTCGTTGGATGCGCTGGAGCTCGGGTGCAGAGTGGCAGCCTTGCCGCGGCAAGCGCCTTGCCGCGGCTGTTGTCTTGTCGCACCCGCAAGCTTGCCGCTCGCCGTGCCTTGCCGGGACGCGCGGGGCATCGCGACAAGTTTTCTGAAGTGCCTTGGTTGGCCTTCCCGGCAAGCTCCTCTTGCCGGGGTCTTTATCCTTCCCGCAAGCTCCTCTTGCGGGGTCTTCCTTCCGGCAAGCTCCTCTTGCCGGGCCTTGTCTTCTCGATTAACACTTTGTTCTTGAATGGCGATAAATAGGAATAGTGGAGGATCTTGGCGGACGCTTGGCAAGCCCTAGCCATGACGCCGCGACGCCCGTGCACAAGTTCGGGTACTAAGGTACCCCTACTTTAGTACACCGACAGGAGCCCCCGGGCCTGGACTATACACGGTGCCGAGCACTGTTGGGCCAGGCCCAAAACAGGGCACGGGCACACGCGGCGTGGGTCCACATAAAATCTGACTCTGTGTCCACCGCGCCCTCTCGCAACGGCACGCGTCAATCGCGGCGTCGTGGGAGAGAACGTGGGCAATACTTAATTCCAGGAAATGTGTAACGTCCACCTCGGTTCTGCACCCCCGCCACGCGGCTCCCATGCACTCGGGGTCGCGGACGGTGGAAGTGGGAAACTGGGCCGTCACGGGCAGATGCAGCGGGTCGGCCCCGACTCCCTGCTCTTCCCATGCTCTGATTCGCTGAGCGGGGCTGCCGAGCCCCCACCTCGCTCCTTTAAGTAGAGCGGGAGGGGAGCGCAGAAGCCCGCACTCTCTCATCTTCTTCTTTCTTCAGCTTCTGCTCCCCTTCCTCCCATTCGCCATGGAGAAAGGGAACACTGGTCCTTCATCGGTGGCGGCGAGGGTCGCCGCTAGACAGCACATCCCTCCCTATCCCACGCCCGTGGTGGCAGAGCCAGCCACAAGGGGAAGAGGGAGGGGGCGAGGTCATGGATGAGGTCGAGGACGAGGTCGAGGCGCTCGGGGAAGAGGCGGACGGGGCGGCGCGTCAGCTTCGCCTCCACCGGCGGTCCCTCTCCCCCCGGCGGTCCACACAGGGGACGACCCTTGCGAGTTCTTCGTCAGGCTGCGCCGGGCGCCTCGTCGTCGCCTCCGGCTTCCAGCTCCGTTTGCGAGCGCGATGGAGTTGGACCCGCCCGAGACACTGAGGTTGCACATGAGGGGCTGTGGGATCAGCGGTACGCGAGTCGCGTTGTATTCCCAGCCCCTAATGTGATGTATCTTGATCGAGGGTGGAAGACGTTCGCCCGCATCCACAGCCTGACGGCGGGGTTTACCCTCCATTTTAAGTTAATGGAGGGCGACCTCCTCTCCGTCAAGGTCTTCGGGGACTCCGGCACTTCCGGGCGAAGTGCTGCGTGGATAGCTCCTCGATAGCGAAGACTCCCCTCGGCGAGTAGCGAGGAAGAGAGCGGCAGCGACGACGAGGGTACCGGCGGCGGGATGGCGGGCCCGACTAGGTGTCGGCGCCGCTTGGCACACATGGCGACCCATCATCCGCGTCGCCAGCTCCTTGAACTCCCGGGTCGTCTCCTTGGGCGGCCGGCGTAGGGAGGCTGCGGAAGGAAGAGGGCTGGCGACAAGGCCGTCAAGTCGAATCGAGGCGTAGTGCCCTTGACAGCGTCTTGACGTCCTGCCGCCCGTCTTGAGCCCGCTTCGGCGCCGCCATCACCGTCCAGCCTTGGACGGCCCCTGGATGTTCTCTTGGTGTCTTCGGCACCGTGCTTCGCCTAGGCGCCTTTTGCCCTTTTCGCCTCCTTGACCTACCTCACGAAGAGAGACAGGAAAGGGATTACGGGCATCTTATCTTTTTAATTTGTAAGCCTCCAGGCCTTAGCCGCATCTAAAACTTGTAATCCTCTCTTTCATGTTTTTCATCCTCTATGGATTGTACCAGAGTGCGATGTTTTTTAATGAAAGAGGGTGCTTGTTATGTTATATCCTTTACTCAATTCCATCCCTTGTATGTTTTTACCCTATGCATTTAGGGAATTTGCCGGCGCAAGCACGCTTGCCGCGAGCGCTGAGTGCAGAACATCAGCAGCCTGCCGGCGGTGTTGCCTCCGGCAAGAAACCTCGCTGGGGCTAGTTGCAGCACACTTGCATTGTTGAGCGGACTCGAAACAAAGTAAGGGCGCAACTTAGCCGCGAGCCGATTCCTCCGCGCACAGGTTTTCCATACAAGGCACGGTCGTTCAAGGAATATAACATAAGAATTTAAAAAATTGACTGCGCTCAAACTTTGACAACTTAGCTTTTCTGTCGTCTGCATCCCGGCAAGGCCGTCTTGCTTAGAACAACGCCATATTTACTTCATTATCTCCCCCCCCCCTCGAAGCTTCTGGCGTTAACTTTGCGGCTATGGTAGCGGCGCAAAGCTTGCTGGTAACGAGCAGCTCGTGCCTGAAGACGATCTTCCTCGAGGAGCAACGCGTCATCTTGCCGCAGCTGCTCTTGCTCTAGCTCATCATAAGCGAGCACTCGAGGCGATCCGTATACGAGGGGAAAGGGGCCGAGAATGTCAAGCCCCCAGACCGAAAATGGCCAGGATAAAGGGAATGTTTGGAGAGCTTGAGCTGGTTGATGTATCTGCTTGGAGTGGAACTGCACGCTTCACACTTGGTTACTTGTGCGGTTGCATCACGGAGGGCTGTCGGCGGAAGAAACCTTGCGGAAGGCTTTGCCGCAAGTGCTCTTGCGCCAATATGGTGACCACATATGCCTCCGTGTATCTCCGCCAACACTTCATCCATCTTCCCGGAAATGCACTTCAATTTCACTCCATTGAATCTTCTTACATGCAAGATGTCATCGACAAACTGGTACATACTTGATTGCCGGGCTACTCTCTCCGCTTCTTCTTGCTCCTCGGGAAGTTCGCCTATCTGAAGGAAATGGACTATCTGCTGTGCCCATGTCGGAGCTTGTGGCTCGACAACAAGGACTAAAGGCGCAAATGCTGCTGCGGGAACATCTGCTTCTACGGCAAGAATCTGTGATTCCGCCGGGGCATGATGCTCCCCGGCAAGCGTGTCGGGACACAGCTTGTCGGGAGCGTCTGCTTGAACGAAACAAGCCCTGGGGCTTGTCGGAGCAGACTGCTCCTCAGCACTCTTTGTGTTGATCCTGGGGACCTTCTTGGCGGCGGCTTCGGGGAGCTCTGCCGGAAGGTAGTCGCCAGTAACCAACTTCCTCTTTTTGCTCTGTCCAGTTGATGGTGTGACAGATGGTTGAGTTAGCTTGAGCACAAAAATTCCTGGTTCCACAGGTAACTTGAGCGTGGCATACTTTGACAGGCCATCTGCAATGTCATTCTGAGCTCTTGGAACGTGTTCCATCTGCAGGCCGTCAAAATGTTCTTCCAGCTTCCTCACTTCATCGATGTATGCTTCCATCAATGGACTCTGATAATCTTTGTTCACTTGGCGGACGACAAACTGTGAATCACCCCTGACAATAAGCTTCTTGATCCCAAGTTACGCGCGATCACGAGTCCGGCAAGCAAGCCTTCATACTCTGCGGTATTGTTTGTTGCTTGCTCCTTGGGAAAGTGCATTTGGATCACGTGCTTGAGGTGCTCTCCGGTGGGTGCGACAAGTAAATACGCCAAGACCGGCGCCTTGCAGCGAAGGCACCATCAAAGTACATGATCCATTCTTTGCTTGCTTCCTTGGCGGAATGCTCCTCTCGGAGCTTCTTCATCAGTGTTGGCGTCCATTCTGCTATGAATTCTGCCAATGCTCGGCTCTGAATAGTTGAAGTACTTTCAAACTTGAGGCCAAAGCTTGACAATTCCGGTGCCCACTCGACAATCCTGCTGTTGCTACGGATTACGCAATATCCTCTTCAGCGGAAGCGAGTGACCACTTTGTGATCTCATGTGCTTGAAAGTAATGGCGCGATTTCCTCGAGGCCATGAGAAGGCGAAAAGCAACTTCGCACACCAGAGTACCTTGATCTAGCCCCTGCGAGAAGGGAACCGACAAAGTAAACCGGGCGCTGCACCATCTTCTTCTGTTTCTCTTTGCAAGCTATGACAGATCCATCCTTGCGGAGCGTAACTTGTCGGGAAGCCCCACGCTTGTCGCTGGATTAAGCCGCGTCGCTGGCTCATCATCCGCCTCCTCTCTGCAACTAACGCAGCACTAACCACTTGATTGGTTGCTGCTAGATACAGCAGCAACTTCTCTTGTGGCTTAGGTGCGAAAAGTGTTGGAGTGGAGGATAGGTATCTCTTCAGGTCCTGCAGCGCCGCCTCCGCTTCCGGAGTCCATTTCATTGGACCTGCCTTTTTCAAAATTTTGAAAAATGGCAGGCGCTCAGCAGACTTAGAGATGAACCTCTCGAGAGCAGCAACACAGCCGCAAGTCTTAGCACATCCTTGACGCGCTTCGGTGCTTCGATCTGTTCAATGGCTTTGATCTTGTCGGGATTGGCTTCAATCCCCCTCTGAGATATAAAGAATCCGAGAAGCTTGCCGGAAGGAACTCCAAACACACACTTCTCGGGATTCAACTTAAGATTGATCTTGCGCAGATTTGTGAAGGTCTCGTCCAAATCTTGGATCAAAGTCTCTTTGTCCTTGCTCTTGACCACTATGCCATCCATGTAAGCTTCTACATTTCTGTGCAACTGTGGCTCAAAAGCATGGCTAACTACTCTGGCAAATGTTGAACCGGCATTCTTTAGTCCGAAGGGCATCCGTACAAAGCAGTACGTGCCACATGGAGTAATGAATGCGGTTTTCTCTTCATCCTCTTCTGCCATGAAGATCTGGTGATATCCTGAGTATGCATCAAGGAATGAAAGCAGATCACATCCTGCCATGGAGTCGACAATCTGGTCAATGCGCGGCAAGGGAAATGGATCCTTGGGACAAGCCTTATTAACATTAGTGAAGTCAATACAAAGCCTCCACTTCCCGTTTGCTTTGCGCACGACTACTGGATTGGCTAACCACGTTGGATGGAGTACTCCTCGGACCAGGCCTGCTGCTTCCAATTTCTTGATCTCCTCTGCAATGAACTCTTGACGCTCCACTACTTGTTTCCTGACTCTCTGCTTGACGGGCCGCGCGTGAGGACAGACGGCAAGGTGGTGCTCAATTACTTTCCTGGGAACACCGGGGATGTCAAATGGTTGCCATGCGAACACATCGACATTCGCCCGCAGAAAACAACGAGCGCTTTCTATTTAGGATCAAGCGTGGCATCGATGGTAAAGGTACCACCAGTGCCGTCCTCCTTAATGACCACTTTCTTGGTCCCCGGTGAAGCTGTCTTTGCCTTCTTGCACTTGCGGTGGAGCTCGATGGTGCGTCCTCGGCGGTAGCGCAGCACTCGAAGAGGTGCGCTTGCGGAGTAGGCATCGAGCTACTCTTGCGGACTTGGTCTTCTTCTTCTTCCCTTGGAGCTTCAACGACAAGTGGTTTCTTCTGCTCTGCTGCTGCTGCTTCCCGGTAGATCTTGTCGTTCTGAGATAAGCGCATCCTTCTTGTCGCCTTGGACAGAAATGACACTTATCGGACCAGGCATCTTGAGCACATTGTAGGCGTTGTGAGAGGCTGCCATGAACTTGGCGAGCGCCGGACGGCCGAGTATCCCATTGTAGGGCAATGGGAAATCAGCAACATCAAATGTGACTCTCTCTGTCCTGAAATTCAGCTCGCTGCCAAACGTCACTGGCAGTGTGATCTTCCCCTTGGGCTTGCTCCTTCCCGGGTTGATTCCTTGAAAGGTACCAGTCTCTTCGAGCTCGCTGTCGGGGATCTGGAGCTTCTTGAGCACTGCTGAAGAGATCAGATTCAGGCCAGCCCCGCCGTCAACCAGCATCTTCGTGACCTTGAGGATGCGGATTGTTGGCGAGACCAACATCGGCAAGCACCCGACCGCAGTGATGCAATCAGGGTGATCCTCAACGTCGAAGATGATGGGCGTGCTGGACCACTTCAGGGGCTTGCGCGACTCGACGGACGGTTCTACTGCGTTCACTTCCCGCACCCACTATTTGAGTTGGCGGTGCGAGGTGTGCAGAGAAGCGCCACCGTCAACGCACAAAACCTCCGTTGCCTTCTGAAACTCCTGCTCATCGGTCTCATCTTCCTCCATCTCATCATCCTCATCTTCGTCTTCGTCCTTGTCGCGGCCGCGGGGAGGCCTGTCTCCTAGCCGCTGCTTGGCCTTGCCGCGGCGCCCTCCTCGGGCGGGATGCTTCTTGGTGGATCCTCCGCCACCTTCCCGGGCCTTCTCCTTGTCGCGGCGCTCGTATTCAGCCTTCTGTAGCTCTGCCATTTGCTCAACCTTCTTGCAAGCTTGGAGGTCGTGGCCCTTGGTGCGGTGGATCTTGCAGTACTGCTTGCCGGAGCCGTCCTACTTGTCAGCGGCTACCACAGCCTCGCCGGAGTCACCAGCTTTGGCCTTCTCGGAGCCGCCTCCGCTGCCGGACTGCTCAACAACTAGCACATCCTTTGCCTTCCTCTTTCTGTTGTTCCGCCTCCGGTTCTTCTTTGCCGGAGGGCATCCTCCTTGTCGAGATCATACGCTCCTGCATTCTCTCCGGGGATTTTCCTCCCCTCCTCAGCCCGTGCACACTTGTCGGCCAGAGCGTATAGCTCGCTGACATCTCTGATCTTGCACATCGCCATCTCCTCCCTCATCCTGCGGTTACGCATGTTCTGATGGAACGCGCTAATAACCGCGGCAGGGTGGACGTCTGGGATGTTGCGCTGCACCTGGCTGAATCTCTGTATGTACTTGCGCAGGGTTCTCCTCATACGGGCGAGCAGATGAAGATCGCTCTCTGGCCATGGGGTTGTGGCCACTGTGAAGGCACCGACAAACCGATGACACAGTCCGCCCATGAAGAGATGGAGTTGTCCGGCAAGTGCATGAGCCAAGATCGACATTGGGCTTGAGCACCAGCGGAAGTAGTTGGCGAGATCTTCTCGTCGCGCCACCCGCAGCAGCTGCTTGCGATGGTGTAGACGCCGAGGAACTCGACGGATGTATCCTGCCATCGTACTTCTCGAACGCGTCGGCGAAGTTCTTGGTCTTTGGCACCGGACCTGCCGCAGCTCACGGGTGAGCGCAGGGCAACCTACACAGTCTGACAAGCCGCTGGTTCCCTGGCGCATGCATATCGACGATGGGCCAGCGGTAGCTGGTCGATTGACGCCGCGCTTCTCTTGATGCTCGATCACGAGTCGGCGTCTTCGTGTCGTCGTTCTTGGAGTACTTGGCGTTGATCGCGGCGAGCCCACGGGTCCGACGACGCGGTGGAGTCAGTGTCGAGGTTGGCCCGGCGAATCGGCGATCTTGGCCTTCGGGGCGGGGAGTGCACGGTGGTGGCACCCCCAGCGGTCTTGTCGGCATCGGCTTGCGCCTGGGCGTCTTGCCGGGGCTTCGATGTGCTTGGTTGCCGGGGCTTGTCGCCGTTGGCGAAGCCAATGAGGCTATAAATGGCGCCCTTCGATGCGTCGATCTTGTCCGTGCCGAGGGTAATCTAAAGCAGCAGGGCTCGGGCGGCGCTTCCTCCGGAGTCTTGGGTGGCGGTGGTGGCGGCGAGTGCGGGACATGCTCAAACTCCTAACAGTGTTAGAAGGAGCAACATCTTGTCGGCGACCGCCTTTGCGCTCGTGCCAGCGTGTTGGCGTGTATGTTGGCCTTGGCGTCCGCGACCCACCAGCTTGGCCTTGTTCCAGCGAGTGCGGTACTAGGAGCACCGTGGCGTTGTCGATCCAGCACCTCACGGGAGAGTGCGGTGGATGTGCGACGCTGAACCTTGCGGGCCTTGTCCTTGGACCGGGTGACGATGTCGTCCCACCGCGGCGCCGCTCCTCCGGGCGTCCACCCCACCGCTGTTGCTCGGTGGCGGTAGGATAATCGCAGACGGAGCGGCCACCTCGAAGTCTTCTTCTTCGGTGGCATGTCGATGAAGATGTTGATGTAGCGCGCGCAGACGCCGGATCAGATACGCATGACCTCGACGCCCCCCTACCTGGCGAGCCAGAGATGTCGTGGGGGACGAGCACCTATGGGGCAGGGGGGGCCCTTCTCGGTCCGGCAAGGGAGCGGAGGGCGCACGCAGAGCAGATCGAGGCGAGAGCACGCGGGGGATTTTACCCAGCTTCGGAGCTCTCCGGAGAGATAAAACTCCTACTGCTGCTTTGTGTTTGTATTTGTTCTTGCTTGAGAGTGTGGGTGTGGTGTTGAATGAGTCGAATGAACCGAACCCAAACTGCGGAACCCCTTCTACGTGCGCATGGGCCTCCTTTTTATAGTCTAAAGGGGTCACCGACAGGTGGCAGCGTAGAAAGAGGGGTAAAGAAGTAAAAACGCAGGTTGGTACAACTACTACCAACAAGGCCCCTACCTAACTCGACAGCGGGGGACAAGGGCATTTAATGCCCGTCCGGTCGCCTAACAAAGGCAGAAAGCGACCGTTAGGGGCGCCACCGATCGCCACAATGGCCTCCTTGTCAGCTTCGCTTGCCACCTCGCACCGCATGGCTGCACAGCTACCCGCCACGTGCACCAGGAGCGATCCTGCGGCGACACGCGTCGTTGGATGCGCTGGAGCTCGGGTGCGGTGCAGAGCGGCCGTTGTCTTGTCGCACCCGCAAGCTTGCCGCTCGCCGTGCCTTGCCGGGACGCGCGGGGCGTCACGGCAAGTTTTCTGAAGTGCCTTGGTTGGCCTTCTCGGCAAGCTCCTCTTGCCGGGGTCTTTGTCCTTCCCGGCAAGCTCCTCTTGCCGGGGTCTTGCCCTTCCTGGCAAGCTCCTCTTGCTGGGGCCTTGTCTTCTCAGTTAACACTTTGTTCTTGAATGGCAGTAAATAGGAATAGTGGAGGATCTTGGCGGACGCCCGGCAAGCCCTGCCGCGGGACGCTGCGACTGCCTGTGCACAAGTTCGGGGTACTAAGGTACCCCTACTTTAGTACACCGACAGGTTTCCCCTTTCGATTTTCATTACTAAAAACCAGCATCTAAATCTACTACCAGAATGGAGGTAGTAGTAAACCATAGTATTTTCCCTAGAACTACCAGGTTCAACATCTCACAACATAAACCCATACGACCATACGCCAAGGAGGTACGTAGTACTATGAATTCCATTTTTGCTCCATAACAATCGTTCTAAAAACTACTTACTACTCCCTCCGTTCCTAAATGTAAGTCTTTGTAGAGATTCCACTATCAACCACATTTGGATGTATATAGATGCATTTTAAGTTTAGATTCATTTATTTTGCTCTGTATGTAGTCCATCTAATGGAATCCCTACAAAGACTTATATTTAGGAACGGAGGGAGTACTTATAATGCGCCATTGAAAATCGGATCTCTTAACCCCGCTAAAAAATGATATTTTAAATGTGGCTAGTGGCAACTGGCGAGCCACCGTGCTCCAAGTCGTTCACCTGTGGTCCCGAGACTCCCGACCATCAACTCCTACGGATCAAATTATCACGCGAGCTGACTATTCCTACAAAGGTGCCCCACCATGTACCCGGTACCTGTGAATGCAGCAATCGTGCACCCAGTATTTTAGGGTTTATTTGTTAATGTCACCTTTACGTAACAATCATGTGTGCGAGACAGTGAGAGGCCGACTACGTGCTTGCGCCTCTTCTCTTCGTATATGTACTCCACCGTTTGTCTGGTATCCAAAAAATTATAATAACTACTAGCAATGTGCCCATGTGTTGCCACACAATAAAAGTAGATTAATACATATTCACCAATTTGATAGAAAAAAAGTCTAGTTTTGAAATACGTATATCACTAAAAATATGTTATGTTTCACTCAAAATATATTCCTTTGGCGGTTTTGATGAGATAAGGGAGGAATGTTGTTGGTTTCAAGATTCGAGAAGTGGTATATGTCTAATTTCTACTCTTACTAGCAAGATGCCCGTGCGTTGCATGGAACATCAAGATCTTGTGGGAGAGAAGGATGAACGAGGGAAGGCCTTATCTGTAAATGTGGTAAAGAGTGCGGGTAAATTGTCATATTTTCCTTCCTATCCGTCAGATATAAATCGGACGACCTACATTGCAGGATGGCAGGCCCACCATCATCACCAACTCTATTTTTTATCCCTACTCTTATAAAAAAAGCATTGTCGGTGATGATCGTGTGCCTGCCATCCTGCAATATAGGACGTCCGATCTATATCTGACGGATAGGAAGGAAACTACGGCAATTTTGCAAAAAGATACCCACACCCCTCTCCACATTTGCAAATAAGGCCTTCCCTCGTTCATCCTTTTCCCCCACAAGATAAACTACTCATACAACTGCATATTGACGTTCCGTGCAACATATGGGCATCTTGCAAGTTGTTGCAAAAAGCCCATGTGTGTGTGAGAGAGAGGGAGAGTGGAGGAGGACAGAGTGCATGTGTGACAAAGACACAAGGAGTGTGTGTGCGATAGGTATCAGCTTAAAATGAGGCGATAGTGTGTGTGTGCATGATCGAGAGGGCGTGTCTCAAGAAGGGAAGAAAAATCTACATAGATACAAGGAGCGGGAGAGAGAGATGTATGCGATAGTGGAAGCACGAGTGTGCGGGTGTATAAACCTATCTAGAGGCTAGCCAGTCGATAAATGTTTGTGAGAGAAATACGAGTCGGGGTGCGAAAGCAAGAGTTTTGTGTGAGAGAGAGAGAGACGGTAGTCGAGAAGGGGAGTGGAAGCAGGAGTTGTGTGTGTGTGTCTGTGAGAGAGAGAGAGAGAGGAGACGGTAGTCGGGGTTGTCTGATCGGTAAACAAATGAATGATGTCAGTCTGGGATGGAGACGAAAAGGAGACTGCAACAAATGTTGTGTCTCAGGAGAGAGAGAGAGAGAGAGAGAGAGAGAGAGAGTAATTTTAGTGGTATGAGTCATATGTAGAGACATATAGGGTGTGTGAGAAAATCCCATAGAGAAAAAGACAAAGTGAAAGACGAGTGGAGACTGTGTGTGTGGCGGAGAAAAAGAAAGCTTAGGTACCGAGTGATACCAAAGAACAATAGAGACGTGAGAGATAATTAAAACCGTGTAATGTATAATGATAGGGAGAGTGTGACACTTCTCAAGGGAGACATCGAGAGACCATGTTTGCGAGGATAGGAGAAACATGAAGTGAGCGTGCGGGTGAGCTGGAGAAAAGAGAGTGATAGCTACCTGAAGGAGCATGCATGCGAGAGAGATGGGCGTGAAAGGAGTGAACAAAAAAGGGATTCAAATATTTGAATTCGAGATGATGATACATGTAATCCATACTCGAACCAAAACTGATCTATCAAACATGCATACTCATATGAATTCACGCACATCTATGTCATTTAATATGTAGATATTACTGATCCATACATTTTAGTAGAACATAATTTGGTTAAAAAAATTCGAATTCAACCTTATGATTTTGAGATCGTTGTATTTGTAAATCATATTATACATATAAAGGAGCAGAATTCTTTGTTGTGCTTTTGAAAGTATATATAAAAAAATGATGTATATAGAATGTAATTCCAATTGAAAATGGATCCCGCCCGAAAAAAATAGAATACAAACGGGATTCGAATTGAGTTGGCACGGTAAATGTGCACTCTGCAAAATTTGAACGAAGGGGGGAAAGTCGCAGTAACCGCCTAAAACCAAAATCTGCGAGATGGAAATTACTACTACCTATACCTGTCACGCAAAGCCTATCTGCTGGATTTCTATAGGTTTCGATAGGGGTAGGTTTGTAATTTCACCCAAACGTGACGTAACCGCCTCTCACCCGGATTCATACACGGTGGGCGCCAAAACACAGTGTGTCCTCGGCCAAAATCGACTCCCTCCCCGATTCATATTCATACACGGTGGGCGCAAAAAAACAAACTCTCATCGGCAATATTCGGTGTATGCTAGATTACCGTCCTATCCCCAACCGACTAATATTGCCGTGATGTAGTAGAAATTTGAAACGGGGGCTAAGTTTGTAAATTTCCTCGCATTTGAGACAAGCGCGCTCTAAATACATGGTTCCCCCCTTCCTCTCTACCTCCCTTTTCCCCATTCGTACTCCGTGGGCGCCAAAACACCCTCTCCACCCCACCCTCCTCCGTCTGCCGCCGTCCTCCACCCCATCCACCGTCGTCCTCCTCCACCATGCTGGAGCTGATACCCCGATGCCGCCGTCCATTACAAGAGATCGACCTCTCTCATCCACGGCTTCGGACCGGGATCCTTGCATACCGTCCTCTCGCTTCATCCCCACCGTCGTCCACCTTGCCAGCACCGCTCCTACGACCGTCTCATCCACTGCGCCCCGCCGCCACCGTCTACCCTCCTAGATCTGCTTCCACGCTGCCGACAGCCATCGCTACTGCAACACCGTCAAATTCTCAGCAGATGCGTACACGGCGCTGCACCAGAGGCGGTACTCTTTCATATCTGCTCAACTTATTTATCGCAGCAAGAAAATAGATTGCCACTGCTTTTCTTGTCTTGGTTTCGAAGTTGCCTTTGTCCGGTTTGCACCTTCAGATCCGCCATGGCACGCTCAACACTATACTCCCAATGCTTATGGTTTTCCCCTTTTATATTCCACACTAGTTAAATCACAGTAGACTAAATTTCAAAATTGGGTCAGTCGACTTCTCAGAGCTCGCCAGAGTTCGCCGGTGCGAATGAAGGGGCTCGGGTGGTTGTGGGGCCTCGCCGAACGAAGAAAACTCGACGCGGATGGGGGTTGAGGCGGGGGTGGGGGTGGGGGTGGCGGAGAACACAGGCGGTGGGGGCCGGTGGTCCGGCCGGCGGCCCATGCGGTGTTCTGTATGGGAATAATCAGAGACGAGGAAGAAGAAGGGTTAGGAGACGTAGGATCTTCATCCAACCGCCTGAAATGGTCGAGAGACAGCTGGGAGTTACATTGTTAATGCGCTCTGGTTCATCACGTGTGTGCACTGCGCAACCAACATTTTATTATCCAAAATCTACTTGCTCTTCATTACCATGTTCCTCTTCCGTTCTTCTTTAATATGTACTCTCTCCGTTCCTAAATACAAGTCTTTGTATAGATTCCACCATGGACTACATATGGAGCAAAATGAGTGAATCTACACTCTAAAATGTATCTGGATACATCTGTATGTGATCCATAGTGGAAATCTCTACCAAGACTTATATTTTGGAACGGAGGGAGTATGATAATAGTCTGATATGTTCCTTGTACTGAAGATGAGCAGGGACATTTGCAATGTAGAGGTCTATACGGTCGGTTGTGATGGACACTTTGAGCCTCTTTGATTCGTAGGATTTTGTAAACATAGGAATAGGATTTGTAGTGACCTGCCCACTTGAATCCTATAAGAATAGCAAGGAAATGCGGGGAGCTGTGTCGCCTTTGAGAGTTACACTGATATTAACAGTACCGCACCTTCACTTGAAGAGAGCTGGTATCCGAAGGCTTTCTAGCTGTACCGGCAATACTAGCACATATATTCCAGCAAGTTCCACTTTGCTGATTTTACTCTGATGCTTAAGGTTTTCCCGTTATATCTACACTATGATCTGTGTAGCTGCTTTGTGTCGCACTAGCAGCAGTCCACTCTTGAAGCTAAACACTGCAATGACTTACAAAATTGGCACCAAGGCATTGAGTGCCATTCTGGATGCAATGAAACTCATACGCTCCCCACCTATTGACTCTTATTCAGAATATGATCCTAATGACTCTTGTTCAAAATTGCCACATATAGAGAGACAACATGGAATTGCATTTCTTTGGGCGCTATGATTCATCATGAGTGGGCAACCAACATTGTACGCAATGAAGCGGAACCTCAAGAATATGCTTCCTCTTCTGTTCTTTAACATGTTCCTCTTTGTTTATTCTGTATTTAGTACGAAAAGTATGTTCCTTGTCAGGAAGGGGCATAGGGACATCTGCAGTCAACAGCTGATAGAGCTGGCCTATACGTGATCGATAGGCTTTCAATTACTAGCGGCAATACAACACCGTATTTTCAAGCCAGTTCCACTTTCCCGATTTATATATCGTGGTTATGGTGTACCCCTGTTATGTACACTAGGATCTCCCTAGTTGTTGTGTGCTCTTGTTATCATGGTTTGGCAATAAACTCTCTATACAGTATATTATGAACCTATCATCTACCAACTATCCTTACTTCTGTAGCCTATTTTTTGTGTACTTGTGCCAGATTATATAAATGCACGCACCATATTACAGCACACATGAGCTCTCTCATCAGAATCCAGTGATAGCACACAAGTGTTTACAGGGACGCCCCTATATTAGAATATCATCTGCATTACAAAGATAATCTCACAACTATTTATGTTTTCATGGTTCTCGGATATGATACGCAATTACGGTGAATATCGAATCCATGCATCGAAAGAATATTGTGGAGCACTGCAATGACTTACAAAATTGGCACCAAGGCATTGAGTGCCATTACGATGCAATGAAACTCATCGCTCCCCACTGTTGATTCTTGTTCGAATATCATCCTAATGACTATTCTAACCTCGAGGAGTCAAAGGCGATGGCATGTCCTGTTAAGCCCATCAAGTTATGCATTCTAATTTGGCAAGGTTTTATTGATTGCGGGTATCTTGCATATGTTGTCTTGCATTTCTTCTACTTTGTTGCACCGCCATCTGCTTAGTTTACTCATCATATATGTCGAGATGCCATGCCCATCCATTATCAATACATATTCCATCTGTCATCATACCATGTTTTTTCACTCAAATGTTGTTCTTGTGCATCATACATCAAAAAGGAAGAGGGTGATTGCCGAACCTGAAGGAGCACCAGCAAAGTCCTTGAAAACGTGGTGGTGTCGGAGAAATCAAACAGCACCCCACTTATATTGGTTGTACAACCAGTGACACAAAATGTAGGACCGACTCCAGCAGACTCTACCCATACTTCACTGGCCACACCACTAGCCCCACCACACAAGACCTGCACTCCAGCAAAAGGTATACCGATTTCATTTGCCATAGCACCAGCCATACCACAGAAAAATCCCACTCCAGCAAAAGGTACAGCAAGTCCATCGGCCGAAGACCTATCCCAACTGCAGAGACGGCCAATTCCTGCAGATTGGAACCCCATTCCATTTATTCCTAGTTTAAAAGACAATGCTTTCAATGTTGTTAGGGACTACATGCATATATTCCCATCATGGGAAGATTATAGTGAAGACAAACACCATTTTCACATCTTCCTGTCCAACTTACGTGTAAGTGCTATTATTCATGGTTATTATTTTCTGTTTTTACGCTGATTGAACACATCAATGATTTACATTACATTGTTGTAACTAGGCAAGGGTCAATCTGGATAGTCATGACGAGCAAAGCTTGCTTGTGCTTTTCAAGGAAGCATTGTAGCAGTATCGGTGTTACCTGAGGAAATCACACTTTGATGGCAAGTCTATAAACGAATTTCTGGTGAAGTCTCCTGTGCTAAATTTAGAAGACATTGAATGGAAAAACCTTGTTATGCACTGGTCTCGTTCCCAGGATGAGGTAATGTCTATGAAATCACATGACAATTTGAACTTCTACTTCTCTGCATGTGCCTTACGGATCTTTTTTGCAGGAAATATGCTCGAAGAAGAATTCCGGTTTGAAAAGAACGACAGGATATCGCAAATATGTTGCCCACTGCTTTGCTCTTGTTAGTACCTGTTGTCCTGTATCACTGTACTTGCATACATACCTGGTTCATTATGTGACAGTAGTATGCATGATAGCTTGCTTGTCAATTGTTTGCTCCAAATTATCCGATCTGTATGAATGGTTACATTTGTGTAGAATATATCCAATGCCAATGATTTTTTTAGCTCTGCATTGTTCTTGTAAGTACATGATGTCCTTTATCAGTGTACTTATAATGACAGGTAGTTGTTCATGTACCATCCCTCTGCAGCTTATTTTCCTTTGCCCTCCATTTTCTACACATCAGATCTATATTTACTCTTACCATAAGGTTGGTACTGAAGAAGTTTAGCTGTGCATTGCTCTTGGCTATACCTTTTGCCTGTATCGCTGCACTTACATTTGTAGCTACTTGGTTATGTAGCATCACTCTTCATCTTATCTTAAATATTCTCCATGTTTTCGTATATTATCACATCTATATTTACTCTTAACAAAATTTAGAATAAAGGCAATGCTTATGAAGAAGATTCTGTGGTAAACTTCTTGAATTGCCCCCCCCCCCATCAGCATGGACAAGGCCTTTATAGAGCCTGTCGTCACCAATAATGTAATTTTGTCCTTCTCAAGCCTTCAAACTTTGTTGTATATATTTGGTTAGGCATGACTGCAACAGCTGTTTATTTTTGGTGTTTGCATCAAATTGCATGTTTAAAGTTTATTATGTAGTTCATAAACAAAAGTTTGTCCTTCTCATTTTAAGTTTTCAGTTGTACAACCAAGTTCCTTCTTCATACCATGTAAATTAAACTATACAGAGCAAGTGATCTTCTTTTGCACTGCATGTATACTTTTGTTCTTCATCCGTAATCCAGTGGTGTGGTGAACCAACCCACTACAGGACAATGTCATATTCTACAATGTCTTAACTATGAACAATGTCATATCATTATACTATTATTTAAACCGTCTCTTTATTTTCCAATCTGAAATGGGATAAATTGACATCAGACTAACCATTGATACTTATGAGTTCTTGATCTGTAATCTAGTGGTGTCGTGAAGCTGCCAACTCCTTCACAATGTCATTTCCTGCCATGTCTTGACCTGAACAATACCATATTGTGTTAATGCAATTTTAAACTGTGTCACTTTATTCGTCAGTAAGAAATGTGATGAATTGTCAGCATTGATACTTTTATGTGAAAAACCTGTCATCTGTCTGCTTGTTTATCTTTCAGAGTGAGGAAGATATAAGTGTTGAACAAGCGCAATCTCATCATCTTGCTCAGCTGCTTGCGCTGCAGCTCCCCAGCAGGGCTAACCTTTCTTGAACTCTATTGAAGTGATGTCGGTTTTGTATATTATTTTGTCGGCGTGTTTATTTGCACTGGTGGCGATCTTTGATGCTCAGTGTATGTAATCTGTTGTCTACTTGTGCTTTATTATCATAGTGGCGAACTTTGATGCCCAGTGGATGTAATATGCTGTAATTTCTTTATTGTATAGTCTAGGTTTTTTCTTATTCACGATGCTGCAGTTATTTTACTGTATATATATCCTGTCTTCGCAGTAAACCGGCCAAACTGTAAAATTACGGTACATAATCGGGCCGTCATGCAATCACGATGTAGGTTGGGCCTGAAACGTGCCAAACAGCTCACGGACCGGTAGCAGCCCGAAATGGACCCCGGCCCATGATTGTGTGAATCAAATCACGGGCTTTTAGCAGGCCAAAATTGTCTCGGTCCTTGTTTGGCACAATTAGATATCGGCTACGATCAGGCCGGATGCAAACCGGGCTGTAGTTAGGCCTAACTATATGACGGGCTTTTAACAGGCTGAAATTAACATCGGGCCAAAATGTTAAACGGGCCCTTAATAGGCCGAAACTAATATCAGGCCGAATTACTAAATGGGCCTTTAGCAAGTGGGCCCAAAATCACAGCGTCAAGTTGTCGGGCCGAATATGATATGGGCCATAATTGAGCCCAAAGCCTCTTAAAGGGTCGGACCTGATCTGGGCCGTAATTTGGCCCAGAACGTGGTAGGCTTTTAACGAGCCGGATCTCATATGGGCCATTATTAGGCCCGGAACGTGGTAGGCCATTAATGGACTGGATCAAATATGGGCCGACATTTGGCCCAACACATGGCAGCCAGTTAATGGGCCGGTGAAAGTGCAACTATCCCTAGGTGGTTTTGGTAATTAATAACAACATATAGCTCATTGAGCTAATGCTATTCCAAGACTATTATTTCAGGAAAGCTCAATGAATGGCATGGCATGGATGATGAAAGTGGATCCCTCAAAATACTAAGGACAAACGATTGGCTCAAGCTCAAAAGCTCAAGACTCTTCATTTTACATTTTAGTGATCCAAGATCACACTGAGTCTATAGGAAAAGCCAATACTATCAAGGAGGGATGAGGTGTTGCTTAATGAGCCTCTTGCTTCATGTGCTTAGTGATATGCTCCAAAACCCTCAACTACTTTCCCACATCCACAAATGACCTAAACCCAAAGCCAAAATCGGTCACACCGAAACTTCCTATCCGGCGCCACCGATTCCAAAAGTCATAGCCACTGCCACAAACCCTAAGCAAATCGGTCTTACCGATAGGGATCTCGGTCTCACCGAGATGGGATTGTAATCTCTCTGTTTCCCTTCGTAACATTTTGGTCTAACCGAAGTGAGTGATCGGTCCCATCGAGATCGCAATGTAAACTCTCTGTTTCCTTTTTGTAACATTTCAGTCTCACCGAAAAGAGCAAATCGGTCCCACCGAGTTTACCTGACCAACCCTGTGGAAAGCTTATTACCAAATCGGTCTCACCGAGTTTGTGTAATTGGTCTTACCGAGATTACGTTATGCCCTAACCCTAACCAAATCGGTCTCACCGAGATGCATGTCAGTCCTACTGAGAATCACTAACGGTCACTAGGTTTACTAAATCGGTCAGACCGAGTTTAACATGTCGGTCCCATCGAGTTTGGTAAATTGTGTGTAACGGTTAGATTTTGTGTGGAGGCTATATATACCCCTCCACCTCCTCTTCATTTGTGGAAAGAGCCATCAGAACGAACCTACACTTCCAACTTACCATTTCTGAGAGAGAACCACCTACTCAAGTGTTGAGGCCAAGATATTCCATTCCTACCATATGAATCTTGATCTCTAGCCTTCCCCAAGTTGCTTTCCACTCAAATCTTCTTTCCACCAGATCCAAAACCTATGAGAGAGAGTTGAGTGTTGGGGAGACTATCATTTGAAGCACAAGTGCAAGGAATTCATCATCAACGCACCATTTGTTACTTCTCGGAGAGTGG
The DNA here is from genome assembly GCA_021437245.1 of Aegilops speltoides. Classification (NCBI taxonomy): domain Eukaryota; kingdom Viridiplantae; phylum Streptophyta; class Magnoliopsida; order Poales; family Poaceae; genus Aegilops; species Aegilops speltoides. The sequence continues at coordinate 35,629 of JAHHZJ010001444.1, read as the reverse complement.
TGTCTCCTAGATTGGCTAGGTGTCACTTGGGATCCTCAGACAAGATTGTGGATTTGAACCAAGGAGTTTGTAAGGGCAAGGAGATCGCCTACTTCGTGAAGATCTACCGCTAGTGAGGCAAGTCCTTCGTGGGCGACGGCCATGGTGGGATAGACAAGGTTGCTTCTTTGTGGACCCTTCGTGGGTGGAGCCCTCCATGGACTCGCGCGGCCGTTACCCTTCGTGGGTTGAAGTCTCCATCAACGTGGCTGTACGATAGCACCACCTATCGAAACCACACCAAAAACATCTGTGTCTCAAATTGCGTTTGAATCCTCCAAACCCTTCCCTTTACTTTCTTGCAAGTTGCATGCTCTCAATTCCATTGCCTATATACTCTTTGCATGCTTGCTTGATTTGTGTGATGATTGCTTGACTTGTCCTAGAATAGCTAAAATCTCCCAAACTCTAAAATTGGGAAAAGGTCTAATCACCCCCAAAAACTTGCCCCAAGTAGCCCATTGGTCGGGGCTATTAACGGGTTATCGGATCCAAAACCCGACCAGATAGCTTAACGGTGTTCCGTTACGGTGGATGCCACGTGTCGGTCACCCTTGATGAAAGCACTTCTGTGATGCGCAATTTATCGTCATGGAAGTGGACACTTCCGTGATGATAATTTTGGTAATGTCATGGAACACTTCTACGACAGCACAGGTATGACTATCTTGATTCTGTCATAAATTTGTCATGGATGTAACTGCATGACAAAAAACACGAACTACTGTGACAAACACGTATCATCACGGAAGTGTATTTTTTTTGTAGTGAATCTTGTTTTGCGGTGCGTTTGTTGAGATCCGATGAATTGTGGATTTATGACCAGTGTCACATCCCTAGTTCTGGTATGCTCAAGGCTAGCTAGTCATGTGTGCATCATGTTTAAATTTCATTTAAAATTGAAATGGGGATTTGAGAAACCCTCAGGATCATCTCTAAAATGACCCAAATAAAAAAATTGCCCCAAAAAGGTCCAAGAAAATGCTCATGTTGCCCTCTGAAAATATTGGACAGAGATAAAAATCAAACCAATATTTTTAGGAGCTCATAAGTATTTATTTTGGGCATTTGGATTAATCCAGTAATTATTTTGCCTTGGATATATAAATGTTATATATATAATATATGTCCAAAAATTATGTCATTTATTAAGGAGCTCTAGAATAATATAACTAGCTCCTGCAAAAATTGGCATAAGTAAATAAAATGATTTAGTGTTTAAAACTAAATCAAAACAAATCACAGAAAACAAAAAAAATAGAAATAAAAGGGAAGAAACCCACCTGCACTTACATGCTTTATGCGGCTTGGCTCAGCCCGATGGCGCGCCCATCGCCCAACCGCCAATCGTCGTCCTCTGGCGGCGACGAGAAAGCGAGGCACGCCGCGCCTGCTGCCACGCCACAGCGTCCGGCCGGGGCCACGTCCCCCGCCACCTCCTGCTTCCCTCTCGTCGCCCTGGACGTCCCGAACGTCGCCACGCGCCGCCCCGACCGCTCTCACTCTCCCCAGTCTCTCCTCTCTCCTCCCTCGCTCTCTCGCGAGCCTCACCGAAGCGCAAGAAGAGCGCTGCTGCTGCCGCCCGTGGCCACCGCCACCCTCGCCCTCCAGCTGCGTCCGAAGCTCCGCCACGACCCGCTCTACCCCTCGTCAAGCCACGCACCTCCGGACGGCCTCCATCGCCATCGTTGCCGTCGTCTTCGCCGCCCGCCGCCGTAGATCCCCATCGACCGTCTGCGTCGTCGTAGCGTCCCGAGCCGCTTCGGCGCCGCCTGCGCAACGCTGTGAGCTGCTGCACCTCCTCCCCCTCTCCTTTCGCCCCGCGACACCGCAGCCGCATCGCTTTCGCGCCCGAACACCGGCCGCCTCCGCGATCTGCTCCCGCGAGCTCGGCCATCTGCGCCCTCCGTCGCCTCCGCTGGATGCGGACGAGTCCGGCTACGCCCGGTGCTCTCGGCCGCCGCCCGTGCATCGCAGCGCTGCGCCCGCCCTCGGCGAACTCCGCCGCCGCCCAAGCCGCTCCGGTGAGCTCCGCGCCCCACGGTCTCCGCGTGTCCCATTTGGATCTTGCGAGCACAAGCTTCAGCGTGGGTGGTCTCCGCCGCCCGAATGGTCGCCGGGCAGCGATCCCGACCCCTCGCGCGTTCGGCCTCGCCCGGCGGCTAACGCCGGTGGGGTTGACCGGGTCTAACCCCCCCCTGTTGACCAGTTTTGACCCGTGTGGGTCAATGACAGGTGGGGCCCGGCTCTGCTAATCTTTAGCTTAGGATTAGTTTAAACTAATTGAATCTGTTAACTAACTATAACACTGACGTGTGGGTCCCGCACGTCAGGTTTGACCTAGTCAGCCACGTTGACTCGCCGACGTCACGCTGACGTCAGGCTGACGCAAGTATTTAATTTCTGGAATTATTTTTTAAACAGGAAATCACAGAAAATATTCAAAACTTCAAAAATTCATATCAATTCAACCGTAGCTCAGATTGAAATAATTTATATATGAAAAATTATCAGAAAAATGCAATCTATCCAGCTGTACTAGTTTCATGCATGGAAAACCAACTTATACCTGCTGTATAGGTGAAACATATATATGGCATTTATAAGAGTTTAATTTGGAGTTGCATTTGAACCCTTGGTCCAAATGGACTTCACTCGAGATGAATACTAGTTGCATTAGCTCAAACAACATCACATCTCCATGCCATGTTCATGCATCATATTGTTGCATATGTTTGTGTTTTGATTGTTGGCACCGTTCCTTCTCGATAGGTCCTGCTCCGGAGAGTGTTCCAGAGTACCTGTCCGAGGAGCAGTGCCACCCTGTTGATCTGCCAGGCAAGCAAACCCCCTTGTTCATTCCGATAAAATCCTACCCTCTCGCTCCTGCTCTCAGTTATCGCATTAGGACAACAACGATTCATCTGCTACTTTGTGCTGCGGTAGTTGAACCCATTCCTCTGCATGACCTGTCATTGCCACAGTAAATAGTTGAAACCCACTAGCATGTGTAGGAGTTGATTGAGCCCATGTTGTGTTCCTACCATGCTATGCCTGCTATTGCTTAGAGTTGCGTCAGTCGATTCATTGGGAATGAATTGGAGTGTTATGAGTTGTTACGGTCTTTGAGAGTTAAGTGTGTGAACACGATTTGGTAAAGGTAGCGGTGAGAGGTCATGTAGGAGTACATGGTGGGTTGTCTCCTTTGGAACCGTCCTTAAGCACCGAGTTACGTGTATGTCGTCCAATGACTCGATACTACCACACATTGGGTTCGGTAACTCGACCCTCTCGACTTATTAACCAACTTGATTTACGTCCGGGAGTTGCAACTAGTTTACGGTGTTTGTAGGTAGTGTTAGTAGTCTACCAAGTGGCACCCGGCAGGTGGGCTTAGGACGGACTAGGCACAAGTGGCACGGTGTACCAAGCGTGAGATCCATCCGGCGAGGTGGGCTTGGGAACCCTGTTCACATCGTTTGGGGCCGTGGCGACACCCGGCGGATCTCCTTGCGGATAGAACCGAATAGGCGATAAACACGGACTAGAGTCTTGTGTGGTTAGTCGGTCGTGGCCGACTCCTCGCCGAAGCTTCCGCTTGAAGGTTGCCGAGATACACGTTGTGTACATGGTGGTAAGTGGCGAGGCGTGTGTGAAGAAGTACACCCTGCAGGGTTAACATGATCTATTGAATAGCGGGTCATGGATATGGACTTCTTGGATGCTTACATGGTACATAGACAACTTAAAGTGGATACTATAAAATGCTCAAGACAAGTGTGAGTGCTATGGATGGCCTTCTCGTGGGGAGGCGGGGATGAATCCATAGTGGTGTATTGAGTGGTGATTAGTGGACTCGTGTGCGCCATATCACCTCAAAGAAGTTACAGTAGTCGTAGAACAGGATAGCCACGAGTCAAAGCTGGCTCGCGCAACTAAACCCCACATTACCCTCTTGATACAAATGCATGTATGATAGGATCGATGTAAGTCTTCTTTGAGTACCTTTGTACTCATGGTGCTTTATTTATGTTTTTGCAGCGGAGACTTGGTCTTACTAGTGTTCTCGTGGACTTGACGAGTAGCTTGTACCTCAGCTACGATCTTGATCGGATGTTGTAGATAGTCGGGCTCTTGACCTTTTTCATTTGTAGATGTACGTACCCAGACATGTAATGCTTCCGCTTGTTGCTTGTATGCTCTGTATGATGGGTCTTGTGACCCCTGTTTGCAATAAATGTTATGATGGCTCTCCGAGCCTTTATCTATATGAGTTGTTGAGTTATGTTGTGATGCCATGTTGTACAGCACATACTTGCATGTTATGCGTACGTGTAATGTGTATTGTTATGTGTTGGATCTGACTATCTAGTTGTTTATTCTTAGTAGCCTCTCTTACCGGGAAATGTCTCCTAGTGATTCCACTGAGCCATGGTAGCGTGCTACTGCTCCGGAACACTTAGGCTGGCCGGCATGTGTCCTTCTTCGTTCTGTATACATCCCTTCGGAAATGTCACGCGATGAATACCGAGTCTGTTAGCCCTTCTGCCCGGTTCACCGAGTCTGTTAGCCCAGTGCTACAGCACTGGATTCACTTTCGATGACCGACACGTTCGATCTTTGGGTCATGGATGCTGTCCTGTAAGTTTGTGCCACTTTGGGTTTCGACTAGCCATGTCAGCCGGGCTCCTTATCATATGGATGCTAGCGACACTATCATATCGTGTGCCAAAAGGCATAAGCGGTCCCGCAAAGGTAAGGCGACACCGTGGGGATACCGTCGTGAGGCGCAAAGAGATATGAAGTGTTACATGCTAGATCGATGTGGCATTGAGTCGGGTCTGACAGCTTTGGTATCGAGCTTTGTTGCTGTGGGATTACCAAGCCAAACTGGTGAAGTTGAGTCTAGAAATTCTTTAGTTATGTAAGGGAATTGATTGTGGGAAGGAGCGTAAGGCTCTTTTTACTCCTTATACCTCATGGCCTTCGATCCGAGTCATCCTATCTTTCCTGCGGGGTTAAGGAACTAGGCTTTCTCTTCCGTCTATCAGGATCACGTGTTACTACTCCGTAGTTCCATAGGATTGGTTGATCAGAGTCATACCCCAGCTTCGAGTACTTCCGGTGTAGCCTGTTTAGTACTATCTCAGAACCTTGAGTGATGATGTTGAGTATGATACCACCCCATTTTAGCAGGATGTCTCATTCTGAGCATTTTACTGCCGTTATGCTACCGGATTTACCCTAGGAGTTCGAGAGATACTAATTTCCTTGTCCTACATTCTATAGCCTATAGTTGATGCTGATTCCGTCCTTGGTTTCGTTTCTCAGGATGTCATCAGCTAAGCGAAGTTCTGTTGCTCGTAGCCAGAACCACGGAGATGGTAGGGATGAGGATCCTCCCGACCAACCTTCGTTAACAGAGTTCGTGCTAGAAATGGAGAGGAACAAGCGTGAGTCTAACCGCTTGTTGGCACGTATCGAGGAGAACACCGCACCTCGGTTCAAAGGGCCTGCAACCATTCATGACTTCATCCGCTTGCACCCACCTACCTTCATCATTCCATCGAGCAGCTCGATGCGGATGGTAGCTCCGTAGTATCACACACAAGCTCCGTTCTGCGACGTGGCTGAAGATGACAAGGTCACCTATGCTGCATATCACCGGAAGGTCTGCTAGTCTTTGGTGGCAAAACTATGAGGCTATGCTTCCAGCTGGTGATTCCTACGGAGGGATTTCACGAGGCTTTTCGCGAGCATCACATTCTGAAGCTCTCATCGATCGCAAGAGAGAAGAGTTACGTAGTTTCACCCAGGTAAGATGGCTGTTGATGCTTCTGATGAGAGTTTGAGAACCTCGCTCGCTATGCTTCAGAAGAGGTGTCCACGGACGCCAAGAAGCAGGCTAGGTTCGGAAGGGTCTCAACCCCAAGTTGCGTCGTGATCTCCACCTGCATCATTGTGATACATTCCAAGCTCTTGTGAACAAAGCCATTAATGCAGAGACAGCTCAGCTCACTTACGAGGAGTCTCGTAAGCACACCCGTGATTTGGGATCTTCCTCCGGTTCTAGTTCTCAAAGCGCGGTTGGGTTCGAACTCCGCTCTTCCACCCAGATATGTACCGAGGCCATCTTATGTGGCACCCCATACATTCTGCGGTATGCTCCATCGAGCTTATTGGTGGACCGCTTTGCAATCTGGTCCACGTTCTACCCCAAGATTTGTTACAAGTGCGAGGAGCCGAGCCACATTGCCCGTATTTGCACTCGGACGAGTTGCTCCACCCCAGCCCGATAAGCACTGTTGGCCATGGTAAGCCATCACGCAAGATGATTAGTGCGGTCAGCTCACCTGAACTTGGACTTGTGCATCACGTCTCGCTAAAGACGCTCATGATGATCCGGATGTCGTTCTTGGTACACTCTTTGTCAATGTCACCCAAAGATCCGGTTCTATTAAATCTTGGGCGTCTCATTCCTTCATTTCAAAGCTATGCCGCTTGCGACATGTCATTTTGTGATATGCCCTCCCACTACTTATTCAAACTCCACGGATCCAAATGGCAAACTTCTAGTGTAAGCCATGGTAGCGAAATCCTTGTAGACAGACTTGTATTCCTTGCATCACTTATAGCTCTCAAGTCTTGGGATATTAACATCATCTTGGGTATGGATGGATGACAGCTCATCATGCCAAGATTGATTGTTACACCAGTCCGTTCAACTTACACACCCATCGGCAAGATAGTCCTTTATCTCCACGAGTTGCAAAGTGTCGACTCTATTCTCTTAATGCCACCCTCTTCCGGACCTTGAAGATATTCCGTAGTCCGTGACTTTCCGGATGTCTTTCAGAAGGAACTGCCAGTGTTCCACAGCGACAGAGATGTAGAGTTAAATCATAGATCTTATCCGAGGAACGCTCCAATCTCTAGGAGACCTTACAAGATGTCACCCTTAGAACTAGCGAGCTTAAGAAACAACTTGATGAGTCCTTGCAAAAGGGTTTCATCCGTCCTAGTTCTTCTCCTTGGGCTTGCCCGTCCTCTTCGTCAAGAAGAAGGATGGTGCGGACGGATGGTTGTAGATTATCGTCCGTTAATTTGGTCACGATAAAGAACAAATATCCGCTCCCGGGATCAACGACACATATGATCAGCTCGCTGGATCCTCAGTCTTCTCCAAGATGGATTTGAGGTTAGGCTACCACCAAATCAAAATCAGAAATGGGGACATTCCCAAAACGGCTTTGTCACTCGTTATGGCCAGTACGAGTACACCGTCATGTCCTTCGGTCTAACTAACGCCCCAGCTACCTTCTCCCGTTTGATGAACTCGATCTTCATGGAGTACTTAGATAAATTTGTTGTGGTTTATCTCGATGATATTCTTATTTACTCGAAGAACGAGGAAGAGCATGCCGAACATCTTAGACTTGTGTTAGAGAAACTCAGAGAGCACCGCCTTTATGCCAAGTTCTCCAAGTGTGAATTTTGGTTGCCAGAAGTGACCTACCTAGGCCACGTAATCTCTGGTAAGGGCATTCTTGTCAATCCCGAGAGAGTTAAGGCCGTTCTTGATTGGACTCCACCAAACCGTTAAACAAGTTAGGAGTTTCCTTGGTCTAGCCAGCTATTATCGCCGCTTTGTTGAAAACTTCTCCAAAGTAGCCAAACCCCTCACGGAACTTCTCAAGAAAGATAAAAAGTTTGAGTGGTCCCCACAGTGTGAGTACAGTTTTGAGGCGAAAAGACGCTGACTTCTGCTCCCATACTTGTGCCACGGTTTCACTAAAGACTTTGTTATCTCTGCGATGCCTCACGACGGGGACTAGGTTGCATTCTTATGCGGGATCGTCATGTGATTGCCTATGCATCTCGACAGTTGCATCCACATGAGGAGAATTATCCTACACATGATCTGGAGCTTGCAGCCGTAGTCTATGCACTCAAGACCTGGCGACATTACCTTCTTGGTAAACGTTGCGAGATCTACACCGATCACCAGAGTCTCAAGTATATCTTCACCCAACCAGATTTGAACCTTAGGCAAAGACGTTGGTTGGAGTTGATCTCAGATTATGATCTAGGGATTACCTACACCCCAGGCAAAGCAAATGTCATGGCTGATGCACTAAGTCGTAAATCCTATTGCAACAATCTCATGTTGCAGCAAGGTCAACCACATCTCCATGAGGAATTCTGTAAGCTTAACCTTCACATTGCTCCACACGGATCCCTTTCTACCTTGGTGGCGAAACCTACTCTTGTAGATCATATCATAGAAGCCCAGAAGCATGATACGGGGATTACGCGGATCAAGAGAAACATTGCCAAGGGTATTGCTGGTAGTTTCTCTATAGATGATCGAGGTGTCGTTTTCTTTGGGAACCGCCTGGTGGTCCCCAAGAAGCAGCATCTTCGACAACTGATTCTTAAGGAGGCGCATGAATCTCCTCTCACGATTCATCCCGGTAGTACTAAGATGTATCAGGACCTACGCCAGAGGTTCTGGTGGACTAGGATGAAGAGAGAAATCGCTGAGTTCATTGCTAAATGTGACGTTTGTCGTCGCGTTAAGGCAGAGCATCAAAGACCTCTTGGCACCCTTGACCTTTAGCTATTCCCGAATGGAAATGGGATAAAGTTGGTATGGACTTCATCACGGCTTTCTCGGGACCAAGAAAGGGAATAATGCTATCTTCGTAGTCGTTGATCGTCTATCCAAAGTGGCGCACTTCTTTCTGTTAGAGAGTATCATTTGCTAGTCAGCTCGTGACTTATATATTCTCGAATAGTATCACTTCATGGTGTTCCACTAGAGATCAATTCAGACCGTGGCGCCTTTTCACTTCTCATTTAGGGAGAGTTTCCAAACTGCCATGGGAACCCATCTTTCCTTGATGACCGCTTTCCACCCTCAATCAAGTGGTCGGTGGAGCAGGTCAACCAAATTCTCGAAGACATGCTCGAGCTTGCGTTATCTCATTCGGTATGGATTGGGAGAAGTGCCTTCCTTTCGCCGAGTTTGCTTATAACAATAGCTATCAATCCAGTCTCAAGAAAGCTCCTTTTGAGATTCTCTATGGACGAAGATGTCGAACACCATTGAATTGGTTAGAAACCGGTGAAAGACAATTCTTTGGACCGGACATGATCCAGGAGGCAGAAGAGCAAGTTCGCATCATTCGTGAGAATTTAAAAACAGCCCAGTCTCGTCAAAAGAGCGATATGATCGTCATCATAAGGATATGACTTATGAAGTTGGCGACAAAGCTTACCTTCGGGTTACACCTTTGAAGGGTACCCATCGTTTCGGTATCAAGGGCAAGTTGGCTCCTCGTTACATTGGTCCTTTTCGCGTTCTCGCTAAACGAGGAGAGGTTGCCTACCAGTTGGAACTACCCCACATCTTTCGAGTGCATGATGTCTTCCACGTCTCTCAACTCAGCGTTGCTTCTCGGATCCTATCCGCGAGTGGACCACGCACGCTTGATCTCCAAGATAACCTCACATACCGAGAGTATCCGGTTCGCATTCTTGATCAAGCGAGCGTGTCACCCGGCGTCATAACATCAAGTTCCTCAAAGTTCAGTGGTCTCATCATTCCGAGAGAGAAGCTACTTGGGGCGAGAAGATCGTCTTCGATGGAGTACCCACCTTCTTTCCGTCGACCCCTGAATCTCGGGACGAGATTCTTTCAAGTGGGGGCGAGTTGTCACATCCCTAGTTCTGGTATGCTCAAGGCTAGCTAGTCATGTGTGCATCATGTTTAAATTTCATTTAAAATTGAAATGGGGATTTGAGAAACCCTCAGGATCATCTCTAAAATGACCCAAATAAAAAAAATTGCCCCAAAAAGGTCCAAGAAAATGCTCATGTTGCCCTCTGAAAATATTGGACAGAGATAAAAATCAAACCAATATTTTTAGGAGCTCATAAGTATTTATTTTGGGCATTTGGATTAATCCAGTAATTATTTTGCCTTGGATATATAAATGTTATATATATAATATATGTCCAAAAATTATGTCATTTATTAAGGAGCTCTAGAATAATATAACTAGCTCCTGCAAAAATTGGCATAAGTAAATAAAATGATTTAGTGTTTAAAACTAAATCAAAACAAATCCTGAAAAACAAAAAAATAGAAATAAAAGGAAGAAACCCACTGCACTTACCGCAAGATGCGGCTTCGGCACAGCCAGATGGCGCGCCCATGCCCAACCGCCAATCGTCGTCCTCGGCGGCGACGAGAGAAGGCGCACGCGCCGGCCTTGCCACGCCTGTCCGGCCGGCCACGTCCCCGCCACCTCCTGCTTCCCTCTCGTGCGCCTGGGCGTCCCGAGCGTCGCCACGCGCGCCGCCCGCCGCTCTCACTCTCCCCGTCTCTCCTCTCTCCTCCCTCGCTCTCTCGCGAGCCTCACCGAAGCACCGAGAGCGCCGCTACCGCCACCGTGGCCACCGCCACCCCGCCCTCCGCTGCGTCCAGAAGCTCCGCCACGACCCGCTCTACCCCCTCATCAAGCCACGCACCTCCGGACGGCCTCCATCGTCGCCACCGTCGTCGTCTTCATCGCCGGCCGCCGTAGATCCCCATCGACCGTACGCCGTCGTCAGCGCGTCCCCGAGCCCGCTTCGACGCCCGCTGCAACCGCTGTGAGCTGCTGCACCTCCTCCCCCTCTCCTTTCTCGCCCCCGCACACCGCAGCCGCATCCCCGCTCGCGCCCGAACACCGGCCGCCGCCGCGAGCTCTGCTCCGGCGAGCTCCGGCCATCCTGCGCCCTCCCGTCGCCTCCGCTGGATGCGGACGAGTCCGGGCTACGCCCCGGTGCTCTCAGCCGCCGCCCCCGTGCATCGCAGCGCTGCGCCCGCCCTTGGCGAACTCGGCCGCCGCCCGAAGCCGCTCGGTGAGCTCCGCGCCCCACGGTCTCCGCGTGTCCCATCGGATGCGCGCGAGCACTGAAGCTTCAGCGTGAGTGGTCTCCGCCGCCCGAATGGTCGCCGGGCAGCGATCCCGAGCCCCTCCGCCGCGTTCGGCCTCGCCGGCGGCTAAACGCCGGTGGGGTTGACCGGGTCTAACCCCCCCTGTTGACCAGTTTTGACCCGCGTGGGTCAATGACAGGTGGGGCCCGGCTCTGCTAATCTTTAGCTTAGGATTAGTTTAAACTAATTGAATCTGTTAACTAACTATAACACTGATGTGTGGGTCCCGCACGTCAGGTTTGACCTAGTCAGCCACGTTGACTCGCCGACGTCACGCCGACGTCGGTGGCGCAAGTATTTAATTTCTGGAATTATTTTTTAAACAGGAAATCACAGAAAATATTCAAAACTTCAAAAATTCATATCAATTCAACCGTAGCTCAGATTGAAATAATTTATATATGAAAAATTATCAGAAAAATGCAATCTATCCAGCTGTACTAGTTTCATGCATGGAAAACCAACTTATACCTGCTGTATAGGTGAAACATATATATGGCATTTATAAGAGTTTAATTTGGAGTTGCATTTGAACCCTTGGTCCAAATGGACTTCACTCGAGATGAATACTAGTTGCATTAGCTCAAACAACATCACATCTCCATGCCATGTTCATGCATCATATTGTTGCATATGTTTGTGTTTTGATTGTTGGCACTGCCCTTCTCGATAGGTCTGCTCAGGAGAGTGTTCCAGAGTACTGTCCCGAGGAGCAAGTGCCACCTGTTGATCTGCCGAGCAAGCAAACCCCTTGTTCATTCGATAAAATCCTACCCTCTCGCTCCTGCTCTCGGTTATCGCATTAGGACAACAACGATTCATCGCTACTTTGTCTTTGCGGTAGTTGAACCCATTCCTCTGCATGACTGTCATTGCCACGATAAATAGTTGAAACCCACTAGCATGTGTAGGAGTTGATTGAGCCCATGTTGTGTTCCTACCATGCTATGCCTGCTATTGCTTAGAGTTGCGTCAGTCGATTCATTGGGAATGAATTGGAGTGTTATGAGTTGTTACGTCTTTGAGAGTTAAGTGTGTGAACACGATTTGGTAAAGGTAGCGGTGAGAGGCCATGTAGGAGTACATGGTGGGTTGTCTCACTTTGGAACCGTCCTTAAGCACCGAGTTCTATGTATGTCGTCAATGACTCGATACTACCACACATTGGGTTCGGTAACTCGACCCTCTCGACTTATTAACCAACTTGATCTCTGTCCGGGAGTTGCAACTAGTTTACGGTGTTTGTAGGTAGTGTTAGTAGTCTACCAAGTGGCACCCGGCCGGTGGGCTTAGGACAGACTAGGCACAAGTGGCACGGTGTACCAAGCGTAGATCCATCCGGCGAGGTGGGCTTGGGAACCCTGTTCACATCGTTTGGGGCCGTGGCGACACCCGGCGGATCTCCTTGCGGATAGAACCGAATAGGCGATAAACCCGACTAGAGTCTTGTGTGGTTAGTCGGTCGTGGCCGACTCCTCGCCAAAGCTTCCGCTTGAAGGTTGCCGAGATACACGTTGTGTACATGGTGGTAAGTGGCGAGGCGTGTGTGAAGAAGTACACCCTGCGGGGTTAACATGATCTATTGAATAGCGGGTCAAGCCCTCGCCGGTTTTGTCCTTCCCAAGCCCTCTTGCCGGTCTTGCCCTTCCCCAAGCCCTCTTGCGGGCCTTGTCTTCGCTAACACTTTGTTTTGAATGGCAAGAATAGGAATAGTGGAGGATTCACGCCCGAAGCCCCGCCAGGACGCCGGGTCGTAGACAAGTTCGGGTACTAAGGTACCCCTACTTTAGTACACCGACGTTTCGATTTTCATTACTAAAACCAGCATCTAAATCTACTACCGAATGGAGGTAGTAGTAAACCATAGTATTTTCCCTAGAACTACCAGTTCAACATCTCACAACATAAACCCATACACATACGCCAAGGAGGACGAGTACTATGAATTCCATTTTGCTCCATAACAATCGCTCTAAAACTACTTACTACTCCCTCCGCTCTTAAATGTAAGTCTTTGTAGAGATTCCACTATCAACCACATTTGGATGTATATAGATGCATTTTAAGTTTAGATTCATTTATTTTGCTCAGATGTAGTCCATCTAATGGAATCCCTACAAAGACTTATATTTAGGAACGAGGGAGTACTTATAATGCGCCATTGAAAATCGGATTCTTAACCCCGCTAAAAATGATATTTTAAATGTGGCTAGTGGCAATCGGCAGCCACGTGCTCCAAGTCGCTCAACCGTGGTCCCGAGACTTCCCACCATCAACTCCTACGGATCAAATTATCACGCCGATGACTATTCCTACAAAGGTGCCCACCATGTACCCGCACTGTGAATGCAGCAATCGGCACCCAGATTTTAGGGTTTATTTGTTAATGTCACCTTTACGTAACAATATGTGGGAGATGTGAGAGGTCATTACGCTTGCGCCTCTTCGGATATGTACTCCACCGCTTGTTGTATCCAAAAATTATAATAACTACTAGCATGTGCCCATGTGTTCCACACAATAAAAGTAGATTAATACATATTCACCAATTTGATAGAAAAAGTCTAGTTTTGAAACACGATATCACTAAAAATATGTTATGTTTCACTCAAAATATATTCCTTTCGGTTTTGATGAGATAAGGAGGAATGTTGTTGGTTTCAAGATTCGAGAAGTGGTATATGTCTAATTTCTACTTTACTAGCAAGATGCCCGCTGCCTGTATGGAACATCAAGATCTTGTGGGAGAGAAGGATGAACGAGGAGCCTTATCTCAGAAATGGTAAAGAGTGCGTAATTGTCATATCTTATCCGCAGATATAAACCGACGAAACAGATGGCAGGTCACCATCATCACCAACTCTATTTTTTATCCCTACTCTTATAAAAAAGCATTGTCGGTGATGATCTGCCGCCATCCTGAATTATAGGACGTCCGATCTATATCCGACGGATAGGAAGGAAACTACGGCAATTTTGTAAAGATACCCACACCCTCTCCACATTTGCAAATAAGGCCTTCCCCTCATCCTTTTCCCCAAAGATAAACTACTCATACAATGCATATTGACGTCAGGAACATATGGGCATCTTGCAAGTTGTTGCAAAAGCCCATGTGTGGTGAGAGAGAGGGAGAGGAGGAGGACAGAGTGCATGTGTACAAAGACACAAGGAGGTAAAGGATAGGTATCAGCTTAAAATGAGGCGATAGTGTGTGTGTGCGATCGAGAGGGCGGTCTCAAGAAGGGAAGAAAATCTACATAGATACAAGGAGGAGAGAGAGATGTATGCGATAGTGGAAGCACGAAAAGGGTGTATAAACCATCTAGAGGCTAGCCACCGATAAATGTTTGTGAGAGAAATACGAGTCGGGTAAAGCAAGAGTTTTGTGTGAGAGAGAGAGACGGTAGCGAGAAGGGAGTGGAAGCAGGAGTTGTGTGTGTGTTCGAGAGAGAGAGAGAGAGACGGTAGCTGGGTTGTCTCGATCGTAAACAAATGAATGATGTCCCTGGGATTTAAAGGAGACTGAACAAATGTTGTGTCTAGAGAGAGAGAGAGAGAGAGAGAGAGAGAGAGTAATTTTAGTGGTATGAGTCATATGTAGAGACATATAGGGTGTGGAGAAAATCCATAGAGAAAAAGACAAAGTGAAAGAGAAGTGGAGATGTGTGTGTTGAGAAAAGAAAGCTTAGGTACCGAGATACCAAAGAACAATAGAGACGGAGAGATAATTAAAACCGTAATGTATAATGATAGGGAGAGTGTGACACTTCTCAAGGAGACATCGAGAGACCATGTTTATGAGGATAGGAGAAACATGAAGTGAGCGCAAGGGTGAGCTGGAGAAAAGAGAGTGATAGCTACCCAAGGAGCATGCATAGAGAGATGGCTGAAAGGAGTGAACAAAAAGGATTCAAATATTTGAATTCGAGATGATGATACATGTAATCCATACTCAACCAAAACTGATCTATCAAACATGCATACTCATATGAATTCACGACATCTATGTCATTTAATATGTAGATATTAGATCCATACATTTTAGTAGAACATAATTTGTTAAAAATTCAATTCAACCTTATGATTTTGAGATCGTTGTATTTGTAAATCATATTATACATATAAAGGAGCAGAATTTTGTTGTGCTTTTGAAAGTATATATAAAAAATGATGTATATAGAATGTAATTCCAATTGAAAATGGATCCTTCAAAAAATAGAATACAAACGGGATTCAATTGAGTTGGCACGGTAAATGTGCACTCGCAAAATTTGAACGAAGGGGGAAAGTCGCAGAATCGCTTAAAACCAAAATTGAGATGGAAATTACTACTACCTATACGCCACGCAAAGCCTATCTCCTGGATTTCTATAGGTTTCGATAGGTAGGTTTGTATTTCACCCAAACGTGACGAACGCCTCACCCGGATTCATACACTGGGCGCCAAAACACAAGTGTGTCTCGGCCAAAATCGATTCCCGATTCATATTCATACACGGGCGAAAAAAACTCTCATCGGCAATATTCTGTATGCTAGATTACCGTATCCCAACCGACTAATAGCCGGATGTAGTAGAAATTTGAAACGGGGCTAAGTTTGTAATTTCGATTTGAGACAAGCGCTTCAAATACATGGTTCCCTTCTCCTACCTCCTTTTCCCATTCGACTGGGCGCCAAAACACCTCTCCACCCACCTCCTCCGTCGCCGCGCCCTCCACCCCATCCACCGTTCCTCTTCCTCCACCATGCGAGCTGATACCATGCCGCCGCCCATTACAAGAGATCGACCTCTCATCCACGGCCGACCGATCCTTGCATACCGCCCTTCGCTTCATCCCCACCGCCCACTTGCAGACCCTTACATGCTCACCATGCTCCGACGCCTATCCTAATCCTTACGCGATCGCTCGCATGCAACAAAAATTTCAGCAGACAGACAGGCCTACAAAGGTACTTTAATCCGAACTATTTGCACAGAAATGTTGCCAATTTTGCGGTTTGTCTTTGTCGTTACCAGATCCGATGGCAGCCAACACTATACCCCAATGCTTTGGTTTTCCCTTTATATTCCACATAGTTAATACGAACAAATTTCAAAATTGGGTCACCGACTCTCGTAGTCACAGAGTTCGGCGTAATGAAGGCTCGGTGGTTGGGGCCTCGCGAACAAGAAAACTCGACGCGGATGGGGGTTGAGGCGGGTGGGGGTGGGGTGGCGGAGAACACGCGTGTGGGGGCCGTGGTCCGCCGGCGCCCATGCGGTTCTCAGAGGGAATAATCGAGACGAGGAAGAAGAAGGGTTAGAGACGAGGATCTTCATCCAACCGCTCGAAATGGTCGAGAGACAGTGGGAGTTACATTGTTAATGCGCCTGTTCATCACGTGCATCCGCAACCAAACATTTTATTATCCAAAATCTACTTGCTCTTCATTACCATGTTCCTCTTCGCTCGTTTCTTAATATAGTACTTCTCCGTTTTAAATACAAGTCTTTGTATAGATTCCACCATGGATCATACATATGGAGCAAAATGAGAGGATCTACATTCTAAAATGTATCCTCGGATACATCTCAGATGTGATCCATAGTGGAAATCTCTACCAAGACTTGGCTTTTGGAACGAGGGAGCATGATAGTAGTACAAGAGAGTTCTTTGTACTGAAGATGAGTACAGGGGATGATTGCAAAGTAGAGGTCTATATACGGGTTGTGATGGACACTTTGAGCCTCTTTGATTCAGAGGATTTTGTAAACATAGGAATAGGATTTGTAGTGACTTGCCCACTTGAATCCTATAAGAATAGCAAGGAAATGCGGAGTGTGTACCTTTGAGAGTTACACTGATATATAACAGCAATCAGCACCTTCACTTGAAGAGAGCTGGTATCCGGAGGCTTTCTAGCTGACCGCAATACTAGCACATATATTCCAACAAGTTCCACTTTTGCCGATTTTACTCGATGCTTAAGGTTTTCCCGTTATATCTACATTATGATCTCGTAATTGCTTTGTGTCGCACTAGCAGCAGTCCACTCTTGAAGCTAAACACTGCAATGACTTACAAAATTGGCACCAAGGCATTGAGTGCCATTCGATGCAATGAAACTCACACGCCTCCCCACCTATTGACTCTTATTCTTAATATGATCCTAATGACTCTTGTTCAAAATTGCCACATATAGAGAGACAACATGGAATTGCATTTTGGGCGCTATGATTCATCATGAGGGCAACCAACATTGTACGCAATGAAGCTGAACCTCAAGAATATGCTTCCTCTTCCTGCTCTTTAACATGTTCCTCTTTGTTTATTCTCCAGATTTAATACGAAAAGTATGTTCCTTGTCGTGAAGGGCATAGGGACATCATGCAGCCAACAATGATCGAAGTGGCCTATACGTGATCGATAGGCTTTCAATTACTAGCGCAATACAACATCAGATTTTCAAGCAATTCCACTTTCCCGATTTATATATCGTACGGAAAATTGCATACTCGTTATGTACACTAGATCTCCCTAGTTGTTGTGTGCTCTTGTTATCATGGTTTTGGCAATAAACTCTCTATACAAAGATATTATGAACCTATCATCTACCAACTATCCTTACTTCAGAGCCTATTTTTGTGTACTTGTGCCGATTATATAAATGCACGCATCATACAATAGTTACTGACGAGCTTCCTCACGTAACCCATTGGATAGCACACAAGTGTTTACAGGACGCCTCTATATTAGAATATCATCTCGTGACACAAAGATAATCTCACAACTATTTATGTTTTCATGGTTCTCTGATATGATACGCTAATTACAAAGGAATATCGTAACCACAAGATCGTAAGAATATTGTGGAGCATCGCAATGACTTACAAAATTGGCACCAAGGCATTGAGTGCCATTCGATGCAATGAAACTCATACGCCCCCCAATTGATTCTTGTTCGAATATCATCCTAATGACTATTCTAACCTCGAGGAGTCAAAGGCATGGCATGTCCTGTTCACCATCAAGTTGTTCCGTTCTAATTTGGCAAGGTTTTATTGATTGCGGTATCTTGCATATGTTGTCTTGCATTTCTTCTACTTTGTCAGACCGCCCATCCGCTTAGTTTACTCATCATATATGTCGAGATGCCATGCCCATCCATTATCAATACATATTCCATCCGTCATCATACCATGTTTTTTCACTCAAATGTTGTTCTTGTGCATCATACATCAAAAGGAAGAGGGTGATTGCCGAACTCAAGGAGCACCAGAGAAGTCCTTGAAAACGTGGTGGTGCCTGAGAAATCAAACAAAGACCCCACTTATATTGGTTGTACAACCAAAGGACACAAAATGTAGGACCGACTCAAAGCAGACTCTACCCATACTTCACTGGGCCACACCACTAGCTCCACCACACAAGACAAGACTCAAGCTAAAAGGTATACTGATTTCATTTGCCTATAGCACCAGCCATACCACGTAAAAAATCCCACTCCAAAGAAAAGGTGCTAAGAAGTCCATCGTCGAAGACCTATCCCAACCTGCAGAGACGGCCAATTCCTCGCAGATTGGAACCCCATTCCATTTATTCCTAGTTTAAAAGACAATGCTTTCAATGTTGTTAGGGACTACATGCATATATTCCCATCATGGGAAGATTATAGTGAAGACAAACACCATTTTCACATCTTCCGTCCAACTTACGTAAGTGCTATTATTCATGGTTATTATTTTCCTGCTTTTCATGATTGAACACATCAATGATTTACATTACATTGTTGTAACTAGGCAAGGGTCAATCTCGATAGTCATGACGAGCAAAGCTTGCTTGTGCTTTTCAAGGAAGCATTGTAGCAAAGACGGGTGTTACCCGAGGAAATCACACTTTGATGGCAAGTCTATAAACGAATTCTCGTGAAGTCTCCTCAAGCAAATTTAGAAGACATTGAATGGAAAAACCTTGTTATGCACCGGTCTCTCGCTCCTGTGATGAGGTAATGTCTATGAAATCACATGACAATTTGAACTTCTACTTCTCTGCATGTGCCTTACGGATCTTTTTTGCAGGAAATATGCTCGAAGAAGAATTCCGGTTTGAAAAGAACGACAGGATATCGCAAATATGTTGCCCACTGCTTTGCTCTTGTTAGTACCTCGTCAGTCTCTGTATCGCATTTGCATACATACCGTTCATTATGTGACAGTAGTATGCATGATAGCTTGCTTGTCAATTGTTTGCTCCAAATTATCCGATCTGTATGAATGGTTACATTTGTGTAGAATATATCCAATGCCAATGATTTTTTTAGCTCTGCATTGTTCTTGTAAGTACATGATGTCCTTTATCGCTGTACTTATAATGACATGTAGTTGTTCATGTACCATCCTCTCGCAGCTTATTTTCCTTTGCCTCCATTTTCTACACATCGATCTATATTTACTCTTACCATAAGGTTGGTAATCAAGAAGTTTAATGCATTGCTCTTGGCTATACCTTTTGGCTCAGTATCGCTGCACTTACATTTGTAGCTACTTGGTTATGTAGCATCACTCTTCATCTTATCTTAAATATTCTCCATGTTTTCGTATATTATCACATCTATATTTACTCTTCAACAAAATTTAGAATAAAGGCAATGCTTATGAAGAAGATTCGGTAAACTTCTTTGAATTGCTCCCCCATCAAAGATGGACAAGGCCTTTATAGAGCCTCGCCGTCACCAATAATGTAATTTTGTCCTTCTCAAGCCTTCAAACTTTGTTGTATATATTTGGTTAGGCATGACCGCAATAGCTGTTTATTTTTGGTGTTTGCATCAAATTGCATGTTTAAAGTTTATTATGTAGTTCATAAACAAAAGTTTGTCCTTCTCATTTTAAGTTTTCAGTTGTACAACCAAGTTCCTTCTTCATACCATGTAAATTAAACTATACAGAGCAAGTGATCTTCTTTTGCACTGCATGTATACTTTTTGTTCTTCATCCAGTAATCCAAAGGGTGTGGTGAACCAACCCACTACAGACAATGTCATATTCTACAATGTCTTAACTATGAACAATGTCATATCATTATACTATTATTTAAACCGCCTCTTTATTTTCCAATCAAATGGGATAAATTGACATCGACTAACCATTGATACTTATGAGTTCTTGATCTGTAATCTAGTGGTGTCGTGAAGCTGCCAACTCCTTCACAATGTCATTTCTCGCCATGTCTTGACCTTGAACAATACCATATTGTGTTAATGCAATTTTAAACAGTGTCACTTTATTCACAAGAAGAAATGTGATGAATTGTCAGATCGATACTTTTATGTGAAAACCTCACATCCGTCTTCGCTTGTTTATCTTTCAGAGTGAGGAAGATATAAGTGTTGAACAAGCTTAATCTCATCATCTTGCTCACCGCTATACCAGCAAATTTTCTAAATAGGCTAACCTTTCTTGAACTCTATTGAAGTGATGTCGGTTTTGTATATTATTTTGTCGGCGTGTTTATTTGCACCGTATGTATCTTTGATGCTCAAAGTATGTAATCTGTTGTCTACTTGTGCTTTATTATCATAGTGGCGTAACTTTGATGCCCAAAGGATGTAATATGCTGTAATTTTATTGTATAGTCTAGGTTTTTCTTATTCACGATGCTGCAGTTATTTTACGTGATATATATCCTGTCTTCGCAGTAAACCGCCAAACAGTAAAATTACGGACATAATCGGGCCATGCAATCACGATGTAGGTTGGGCCCGAACGCTAAACAGCTCACGGACCGTAGCAGCCCGAAATGACCCCGCCCATGATTGTGTGAATCAAATCACGGGCTTTTTAGCAGCCAAAATTGTCTCGGTCCTTGTTTGGCACAATTAGATATCGGCTACGATCATGCCGGATGCAAACCGGTCAGTAGTTAGGGCCTAACTATATGACGGGCTTTTAACAGCTGAAATTAACATCGGGCCAAATGTTAAACGGGCCCTTAATAGGCTCAAACTAATATCGGTCAATTACTAAATGGGCCTTTTAGCAAGGGCCCAAAATCACAGCAAGCGTTGTCGGGTCAATATGATATGGGCCATAATTGAGCCCAAAGCTCTTAAAGGGTCGTTGACTGATCCGGCCGTAATTTGGCCCGTAACGGTAGGCTTTAACGAGCCGATCTCATATGGGCCATTATTAGTCCGGAACGCGGTAGGCCATTAATGGATCGGATCAAATATGGTTTACATTTGGCCCAACACATGGCAGCAAGCTAATGGGCCGTGAAAGTGCAACTATCCCTAGGTGGTTTTTGTAATTAATAACAACATATAGCTCATTGAGCTAATGCTATTCCAAGACTATTATTTCAGAAAGCTCAATGAATGGCATGGCATGGATGATGAAAGTGGATCCTCAAAATACTAAGGACAAACGATTGGCTCAAGCTCAAAAGCTCAAGACTCTTCATTTTACATTTTAGTGATCCAAGATCACACCGAGTCTATAGGAAAAGCCAATACTATCAAGGAGGGATGAGGTGTTGCTTAATGAGCCTCTTGCTTCATGTGCTTAGTGATATGCTCCAAAACCTCAACTACTTTCCCACATCCACAAATGACCTAAACCTAAAGCCAAAATCGGTCACACCGAACTTCCTATCCGCGCCACCGATTCCAAAAGTCATAGCCACCGCCACAAACCCTAAGCAAATCGGTTTACGATAGGGATCTCGGTCTCACCGAGATGGGATTGTAATCTCTCTGCTTCCTTCAGAATATTTTGGTCTAACCAAGCGGAGTGATCGGTCCCATCGAGATCGCAATGTAAACTCTCTGCTTCCTTTTGTAACATTTCAGCCTCACAAAAAGAGCAAATCGGTCCCACCGAGTTTACTCCACCGACAACTGTGGAAAGCTTATTACCAAATCGGTCTCACCGAAGTTGTGTAATTGGTCTTACCGAGATTACGTTATGCCCTAACCCTAACCAAATCGGTCTCACCGAGATGCATGTCAGTCCTACTGAGAATCACTAACGGTCACTAGGTTTACTAAATCGGTCGTAACCGAAGTTTAACATGTCGGTCCCATCGAGTTTGGTAAATTGTGTGTAACGGTTAGATTTTGTGTGGAGGCTATATATACCCTCCACCTCCTCTTCATTTGTGGAAAGAGCCATCAGAACGAACCTACACTTCCAACTTACCATTTCCGAGAGAGAACCACCTACTCAAGTGTTGAGGCCAAGATATTCCATTCCTACCATATGAATCTTGATCTCTAGCCTTCCTCTGTTGCTTTCCACTCAAATCTTCTTTCCACCAGATCCAAAACCTATGAGAGAGAGTTGAGTGTTGGGGAGACTATCATTTGAAGCACAAGTGCAAGGAATTCATCATCAACGCACCATTTGTTACTTCTCGGAGAGTGGTGTCTCCTAGATTGGCTAGGTGTCACTTGGGATCCTCGTGACAAGATTGTGGATTTGAACCAAGGAGTTTGTAAGGGCAAGGAGATCGCTTACTGTGAAGATCCACCGCTAGTGAGGCAAGTCCTTCGTGGGCGACGGCCATGGTGGGATAGACAAGGTTGCTTCTTTGTGGACCTTCGTGGGTGGAGCCCTCCATGGACTCATGGTCGCTACCCTTCGTGGGTTGAAGTTCCATCAACGTGGCTGCAGACGATAGCACCACCTATCAAACCACACCAAAACATCTGTGTCTCAAATTGCGCTTGAATCCTCCAAACCCTTCCCTTTACTTTCTTGCAAGTTGCATGCTCTCAATTCCATTGCCTATATACTTTGCATGCTTGCTTGATTTGTGTGATGATTGCTTGACTTGTCCTAGAATAGCTAAAATCTCCCAAACTCTAAAATTGGGAAAAGGTCTAATCACCCCAAAAATCTCTGCCCTAAGTAGCCCATTGGTCGGGCTATTAACGGGTTATCGGATCCAAAACCCACCAGATAGCTTAACGGTGTTCCGTTACGTGGATGCCACGCGGTCGGTCACCCTTTGATGAAAGCACTTCGTGATGCGCAATTTATCGTCATGGAAGTGACACTTCGTGATGATAATTTTGGTAATGTCATGGAACACTTCTAATGACAAAGATGTATGACTATCTTGATTCGTCATAAATTTGTCATGGATGTAATCGCATGACAAAAACACGTAACCACTGTGACAAACACGTATCATCACGGAAGTGTATTTTTTTGTAGTGAATCTTGTTTTATGTGCGCTTGTTGAGATCCGATGAATTGTGGATTTATGACCAAGGTCACATCCCTAGTTCCGTATGCTCAAGGCTAGCTAGTCATGTGTGCATCATGTTTAAATTTCATTTAAAATTGAAATGGGATTTGAGAAACCCTCAGATCATCTCTAAATGACCCAAATAAAAAAATTGCCCAAAAAGGTCCAAGAAAATGCTCATGTTGCCCTCTCAAAATATTGGATGAGATAAAAATCAAACCAATATTTTTAGGAGCTCATAAGTATTTATTTTGGGCATTTGGATTAATCCAGAATTATTTTGCCTTGATATATAAATGTTATATATATAATATATGTCCAAAAATTATGTCATTTATTAAGGAGCTCTAGAATAATATAACTAGCTCCCGCAAAATTGGCATAAGAATAAAATGATTTAGTGTTTAAAACTAAATCAAAACAAATCACGTAAAACAAAAAATAGAAATAAAAGGGAAGAAACCCACTCTGCACTTTACTGCGATCAGGCGCTCGGCTCGCCCAGCTGGCGCGCCCATCGCCCAACCGCCAATCGTTGCCCTCCCGGCGACGATGTGGCGGGGGCGCGCCGGCTGCCACAACACGGTCCTCGCCGGGCCACGCCCCGCCACTTCGCTCTTCCCTCTGCCGCTCGACGCCCCGAACGCCGCCACGCCGCCGCCTTCCGACCTCTCACTCTCCCTCCTCTCTCCCTCGCTTTCTCGCGAGCCTCACCGAAGCGACCAAGAGCGCCACAGCCGCCGCTGGCCACCGCCACTCGCCCTCACAAGGCCGTAAGCTCCGCCACGCACCGCCTCTACCCTCGCTGCCACACGACCGGACGGGCTCCATCATCGCCATCGTTGCCGTTTCATCGCTGCCGCCAGATCCCCATCGACCGAGCCGCTGCCGCGCTGCCCCCCAGCCTGCTGACGCCACGCTGAACCGCCGTGAGCTGTCGCAGACCTCCTCTCTTTTCGCTTCTCGACACCGCAGAGCCGATCCGCCGCCAACACCGCCGCCTCCCGAGCTCGCCTCCGCGAGCCTGCCATTTGCGCCTCCTGCCGCCTCCGCTGATGCGATGAAGTCCGCTACGCCTGTGCTTCAGCCGCCTCTTCGCAGCATCGTAGTAACATACCGCCAACTCCGGCCCCGCCGAGAAGCCGCCCGGTGAGCTCCTGCCCCCACGGTCTCCCCGTGTCCCATCGATGCGCGCGAGCCTGGCTTACACGAGGTGGTCTCCGGCTGGCCAATGGTCGCCTGAACGGCGATCCCGAGCCCTCCGCTAAGTTTCCGTTCGCCAAGTGTTAACACGCTGGTTGATTGTCTAACTCTGTTGACAGTTTTGACCTGTGGGTCAATGACAGGGCCCCTCGCTAATCTTTAGCTTAGGATTAGTTTAAACTAATTGAATCTGTTAACTAACTATAACATCGACGTGTGGGTCCCAGACGTCAGTTTGACCTAGTCGACCACGTTGACTCGCCGACGCCACGCCGACGTCAGTCGACGCAAGTATTTAATTTCGAATTATTTTTAAACAGAAATCATGTAAAATATTCAAAACTTCAAAAATTCATATCAATTCAACCGTAGCTCGATTGAAATAATTTATATATGAAAAATTATCGAAAAATGCAATCTATCCAGCTGTACTAGTTTCATGCATGGAAAACCAACTTATACCTGCTGTATAGGTGAAACATATATATGGCATTTATAAGAGTTTAATTTGAGTTGCATTTGAACCCTTGGTCCAAATGGACTTCACTCGAGATGAATACTAGTTGCATTAGCTCAAACAACATCACATCTCCATGCCATGTTCATGCATCATATTGTTGCATATGTTTGTGTTTTGATTGTTGGCACTGCTCCTTCTCGAGTAGGTCCCTGCCTCGAGAGAGTGTTCCAGAGTACTCCGTCCGAGGAGCAAAGGCTAACTCGCTTGATCTGCCAGCAAGCAAACCCCTTGTTCATTCCGATAAAATCCTACCTCTCGCCTCCTGCTCCTCGCCATCGCATTAGGACAACAACGATTCATCTGCTACTTTGTGCATGGTAGTTGAACCCATTCCTCCGCATGACCCGCACATTGCCACAAGAATAGTTGAAACCCACTAGCATGTGTAGGAGTTGATTGAGCCCATGTTGTGTTCCTACCATGCTATGCCTGCTATTGCTTAGAGTTGCCAGTCTGATTCATTGGGAATGAATTGGAGTGTTATGAGTTGTTCTGTGCTGAGAGTTAAGTGTGTGAACACGACGGTAAAGGTAGCGTGAGAGGTCATGTAGGAGTACATGGTGGGTTGTCTCACCGAACCGCCCTAAGCACCGAAGTTCTGTGTATGTCGTCCAATGACTCGACACTACCACACATTGGGTTCCGTAACTCAATTCCCTCTCGCTTATTAACCAACTTGATTTCGTCCCGTGAGTTGCAACTAGTTTCGTGTTTGTAGGTAGTGTTAGTAGTTCACCAAGTGGCACCCGCCGTGGGCTTGGGATGATTAGGCACAAGTGGCACGGTGTACTAAGCGAGATCCATCCGCGAGGTGGGCTTGGGAACCCCTGTTCACATCGCTTAAAGCCGTGAGCGACACCCCGCCGGATTCCTTATGGATAGAACCCTTAATAGGCGATAAACCTCGACTAGAGTCTTGTGTGGTTAGTCGTGTCGGCCGACTCCCGCCAAAGCCCGCTTGAAGGTTGCCGAGATACACGCTGTGTACATGGTGGTAAGTGGCTAGAGCGTGGTGAAGAAGTACACCCCGCAGGTTAATATGATCTATTCAATAGCCGGGTCCGCTGGATATGGACTTCTTGGATGCTTACATGGTACATAGACAACTTAAAGTGGATACTATAAAATGCTCAAGACAAGTGTGAGTGCTATGGATGGCCTTCTGTAGAGGGAGACGGGATGAATCCATAGTGGTGTATTGAGTGGTGATTAGTGGACCTGTGCGCCTATATCACCTCAAAGAAGTTCGTAGTCGAGAACAAGATAGCCACAGAGTCAAAGCTGGCTCACCGCAACTAAACCCCACATTACCTCTTGATACAAATGCATGTATGATAGGATCCGATAAGTCTTATTGAGTACCTTTGTACTCATGGTGCTTTATTTATGTTTTTGCAGCGGAGACTTCGGTCTTACTAGTGTTCTCGTGACTTCGGATTTAGTAGCTTGTACCTCAGCCACGATCTTGATCGGATGTTGTAGATAGTCGCTCTTCACCTTTTTCATTTGTAGATGTCCGTACTCTGCATATGTAATGCTTCCGCTTGTTGCTTGTATGCTTCAGATGATGGGTCTTGTGACCCCTGCTTGCAATAATGTTATGATGGCTCTCGAGCCTTTATCTATATGAGTTGTTGAGTTATGTTGTGATGCCATGTTGTACAAAGCACATACTTGCATGTTATGCGACGCAGTAATGTGTATTGTTATGTTGGATCCGACTATCTAGTTGTTTATTCTTAGTAGCCCTCTTATCGGAAATGTCTC
Organism: Aegilops speltoides; assembly: GCA_021437245.1. Classification (NCBI taxonomy): domain Eukaryota; kingdom Viridiplantae; phylum Streptophyta; class Magnoliopsida; order Poales; family Poaceae; genus Aegilops; species Aegilops speltoides. The sequence continues at coordinate 8,876 of JAHHZJ010001444.1, read as the reverse complement.
CTAGTGATTCCATCGAGCCATGGTAGCGCTACACGCTTCCGAACACTTAGGCTGGCCGCATGTGTCCTTCTTCGCTCTTGTTCTGTCCTTCGGAAATGTCACGCGATGAATACCGGAGTCCAGTTAGCCCGCCACGTACCAAGTTCACCGAGTCTCGTTAGCCCAAAGGCTACAGCACTGGATTCACTATCGATGACCGACACGCTCGATGTCGGGTCATGGATGCCTGTCCCTGTAAGTTTGTGCCACTTTGGGTTTACGACTAGCCATGTCAGCCCGGCTCCTTATCATATGGATGCTAGCGACACTATCATATACGTAAAGCCAAAAGGCTAAACGGTCCCGGCAAAGGTAAGGCGACACCTGTGGGGATACCGTGTGAGGCCGCAAAGAGATATGAAGTGTTACATGCTAGATCGATGTGGCATTGAGTCGGGTCCCGATAGCTTGTATCGAGCTCGATCCTCAGAGGATTACCAAGCCAAACTGGTCAAGTTGAGTCTAGAAATTTTTAGTTATGTAAGGGAATTGATGTGGGAAGGAACGTAAGGCTCTTTTTACTCCTTATACCTCATGGCCTTCGATCTCGAGTCATCCTATCTTCCCCCGGGGTTAAGGAACTAGGCTTTCTTCCGCCTATCAGATCACGTGTTACTACTCCGTAGTTCCATAGGATTGGTTGATCGTAGTCATACCCCAGCTTCGAGTACTTCCGTGTAGCCTCGCTTAGTACTATCTCGTAACCTTGAGTGATGATGTTGAGTATGATACCACCCCATTTTAGCGTGATGTCTCATTCTCGAGCATTTTATCGCCGTTATGCTACCGGATTTACCCTAGGAGTTCGAGATACTAATTTCTCTTGTCCTACATTCTATAGCCTATAGTTGATGCTGATTCCGCCCTTGGTTTCGCTTTCTCGTGATGTCATCACCAAGCGAAGTTCTCATGTTCGTAGCAGTAACCACGGAGATGGTAGGGATGAGGATCCTCCCGACCAACCTTCGCTAATGAGTTCGTATAGAAATGGAGAGGAACAAGCGTGAGTCTAACCGCTTGTTGGCACGTGATCGAGGAGAACACCGCACTCGGTTCAAAGGGTCTGCAACCATCTCATGACTTCATCCGCTTGCACCCACCTACCTTCATCATTCCATCGAGCCATTCGATGCGTATGACCTGCCCGAGATCACACACAAGCCCGCTTCGCGAACGTAGCTGAAGATGACAAGGTCACCTATGCTGCATATCACCCGGAAGGTCCCTGCTAGTCTTTGGTGGCAAAACTATGAGGCTATGCTTCCAGCCTGGTCGATTCCTACCGAGGGATTTCACCGAGGCTTTTCGAAGCATCACATTCCCCAAGCTCTCATCGATCGCAAGAGAGAAGAGTTCAGTAGTTTCACCAGGTAAGATGGCTGTTGATGCTTACAAAGAGAGTTTGAGAACCTCGCCGCTATGCTTCGTAAGAGGTGTCCACGGACGCCAAGAAGCGTGCTAGGTTCCGAAGGGTCTCAACCCCAAGTTGCGTCAGGATCTCCACCTGCATCATTGTGATACATTCCAAGCTCTTGTGAACAAAGCCATTAATGCAGAGACAGCTCAGCTCACTTACGAGAGTCTCAAGCACACCGTGATTTGGGATCTTCCTCCGGTTCTAGTTCTCAAAGCTCCTGGATTTGGGTTCAACTCCGCTCTTCCACCCGTGATATGTACCGAGGCCATCTTATGTGGCACCCCATAAGGTTCTCAAAAGATGCTCCATCCAGCTTATTGGTGGACCGCCGCCAATGCGGGTCCACGCTCTACCCCAAGATTTGTTACAAGTGCAGGGAGCCATGCCACATTGCCTCAGATTTGCACTCGCACTGCAGTTGCTCCACCCAGCCTCGATAAGCCCGCTGGGCCATGGTAAGCCATCACGCAAGATGATTAGTGCCAGTGTCACCACCCTGAACTTGACTTGTGCATCACGCCTCAACTAAAGACGCCATGATGATCCGTGATGTCGTTTGGTACACTTTTGTCAATCGTCACCCAAAGATCGGTTCTATTCGACATCGAGCTGCCTCATTCCTTCATTTCAAAGCTATGCCCGCTTGCACGACATGTCATTTTGTGATATGCCCTCCCACTACTTATTCAAACTCCCGGATCCAAATGGCAAACTTCTAGTGTAAGCCATGGTAACGTAAACCTTGTAGACAGACTTGTATTCCTTGCATCACTTATAGCTCTCAAGTCTTCTGATATTAACATCATCTTGGGTATGGACCGGATGACAGCTCATCATGCCAAGATTGATTGTTACACCAGTCCGCTCAACTTACACACCCATCCTGCAAGATAGTCACCGCTCCACCCGAGTTGCAAAGTGTCGCCTCTATTCTCTTAATGCCAGCCCTCTTCCGCATCTTGAAGATATTCCGTAGTCCGTGACTTTCCGGATGTCTTTCCAGAGGAACTGCCAGGTGTTCCACCTGACAGAGATGTAGAGTTCGTCATAGATCTTATCCCAGGAACCGCTCCAATCTCTAGGAGACCTTACAAGATGTCACCCTTAGAACTAGCCGAGCTTAAGAAACAACTTGATGAGTCCTTGCAAAGGGTTTCATCCGTCCTAGTTCTTCTCCTTGGGCTTGCTCGGCCCTCTTCATCAAGAAGAAGGATGGTACGGACCGGATGGTTGTAGATTATCGCCCAAGCTAATTTGGTCACGATAAAGAACAAATATCCGCCCCTCAGATCAACGACTCCGTATGATCAGCTCATGGATCCTCGCCTTCCAAGATGGATTTGAGGTTAGGCTACCACCAAATCAAAATCGAAATGGGGACATTCCCAAAACGGCTTTGTCACTGTTATGGCCAAGACGAGTACAACGGCCATGTCCTTCGGTCTAACTAACGCCCAGCTACCTTTCTCCCGCTTGATGAACTCGATCTTCATGGAGTACTTAGATAAATTTGTTGTGGTTTATCTCGATGATATTCTTATTTACTCAAGAACGAGGAAGAGCATGCCGAACATCTTAGACTTGTGTTAGAGAAACTCAGAGCACCGCCTTTATGCCAAGTTCTCCAAGTGTGAATTTTGGTTGCCGTAAGTGACCTACCTAGGCCACGAATCTCCGGTAAGGGCATTGTCGCAATCCCAGAGAGTTAAGGCCGCTCTTGATTGGACTCCACCAAACCGCTAAACAAGTTAGGAGTTTCCTTGGTCTAGCCAGCTATTGTCGCCGCTTGTTGAAAACTTCTCCAAAGTAGCCAAACCCTCACGGAACTTCTCAAGAAAGATAAAAGTTTGAGTGGTCCCCATACAGGAGTACAGTTTTCAGAACCAGAAGACGCCCGACCGCCTCCCATACTTGTGCCACCGGATTTCACTAAAGACTTTGTTATCTTCATCATGCATGCCTCACGACAGGACTAGGTTGCATTCTTATGCAGGATCGTCATGTGATTGCCTATGCATCTCGACAGCTTGCATCCACATGAGGAGAATTATCCTACACATGATCCGAGCTTGCAACCGTAGTCTATGCACTCAAGACTGGGCGACATTACCTTCTTGGTAAACGCTATGCAGATCTACACCGATCACCGTGAGTCTCAAGTATATCTTCACCCAACCAGATTTGAACCTTAGGCAAAGACGTTGGTTGGAGTTGATCTCAGATTATGATCTAGGGATTACCTACACCTGTGCAAAGCAAATGTCATGGTCTGATGCACTAAGTCAGAATCCTATTGCAACAATCTCATGTTGCAGAAGGTCAACCACATCTCCATGAGGAATTTGTAGCTTAACCTTCACATTGCTCCACACGGATCCCTTTCTACCTTGGTGGCGTAAACCTACTCTTGTAGATCATATCATAGAAGCCCTGTACATGATACGGGATTACATGGATCAAGAGAAACATTGCCAAGGGTATTGTTGGTAGTTTCTCTAGATGATCGAGGTGTCGCTTTGGGAACCGCTTGGTGGTCCCTAAGAAGCAAGATCTTCGATAACCGATTCTTAAGGAGGCGATGAATCTCCTCTCACGATTCATCCCGTAGTACTAAGATGTATCAGACCACGCCGAGGTTCCGTGGACTAGGATGAAGAGAGAAATCGCGAGTTCATTGCTAAATGTGACGCTTGTCGTCGCAATATATGCGAGCATCAAAGACCACTGGCACCCTTCACTTTTAGCTATTCCCGAATGGAAATGGGATAAAGTTGGTATGGACTTCATCACCGCTTTCTGTGACCAAGAAAGGGAATAATGCTATCTTCGTAGTCGCTGATCGCCCATCCAAAGTGGCGACTTCTTCCCTGCTCGAGAGAGATCATCGCTAGTCACCACCGACTTATATATTTCTAATAGTATCACTTCATGGTGTTCCACTAGAGATCATTCAGACCGTGGGCGCCTTTTCACTTTCATTTCGGGAGAGTTTCCAAACTGCCATGGAACCCATCTTTCCTTCAGACCGCTTTCCACCCTCAATCAAGTGGTCGTGGAACGGGTCAACCAAATTCTCAAGACATGCTCAGAGCTTTATGTTATCTCATTCGGTATGGATTGGGAGAAGTGCCTTCCTTTCGCCGAGTTTGCTTATAACAATAGCTATCAATCCAGCCTCAAGAAAGCTCCTTTGAGATTCTCTATGGACGAAGATGTCGAACACCATTGAATTGGTTAGAAACCGTGAAAGACAATTCTTTGGACCGACATGATCCAGAGGCGTAAGAGCAAGTTCGTGATCATTCGTGAGAATTTAAAACAGCCCAGCCTCGCTAAAAGAGCGCAAGATGATCGCCATCATAAGGATATGACTTATGAAGTTGGCGACAAAGCTTACCTTCGGGTTACACCTTTGAAGGGTACCCATCGCTTTGTATCAAGGCAAGTTGGCTCCTCGTTACATTGGTCCTTTTCGCTCGCTAAACGAGGAGAGGTTGCCTACCAGTTGAACTACCCCCCACATCTTTCCAGAGTGCATGATGTCTTCCACGCCTCTCAACTCAGCGCTGCTTCTCGGATCCTATCCGCATGAGGGACCACGAAACGCTTGATCTCCAAGATAACCTCACATACCGAGAGTATCCGGTTTGATTCTTGATCAGTGTAGCGCGGTCACCCGACGCCATAACATCAAGTTCCTCAAAGTTCAGTGGTCTCATCATTCCGAGAGAGAAGCTACTTGGGAGCTGAAGATCGCCTTCGACCGAGTACCCCACCTTCTTTCCGTCGAACTCCGAATCTCGGACGAGATTCTTTCAAGTGGAAGCGAAGTTGTCACATCCCTAGTTCTGTATGCTCAAGGCTAGCTAGTCATGTGCATCATGTTTAAATTTCATTTAAAATTGAAATGGGGATTTGAGAAACCCTCAGATCATCTCTAAAATGACCCAAATAAAAAAATTGCCCCAAAAGGTCCAAGAAAATGCTCATAAGTCATTCTCCTAAAAATATTGGATGTAGATAAAAATCAAACCAATATTTTTAGGAGCTCATAAGTATTTATTTTGGGCATTTGGATTAATCCAAGAATTATTTTGCCTTGGATATATAAATGTTATATATATAATATATGTCCAAAAATTATGTCATTTATTAAGGAGCTCTAGAATAATATAACTAGCTCCTCGCAAAAATTGGCATAGAATAAAATGATTTAGTGTTTAAAACTAAATCAAAACAAATCAGTAAAAACAAAAAATAGAAATAAAAGGGAAGAAACCCACCTGCACTTATCAAGACAGGCGGCCTGGCTCGCCCAGCTGCCGCCCATCGCCCAACCGCCAATCGTCGCTCCTCCGACGACGACAGAGCAGGGGACGCGCGGCACTGCGCCACAAGCCGTTGCCGGCCGGGCCACGCCCCCGCCACCTCCTCGCTTCCCTCTCGTCAGCCTCGACGCCCCTAACGCCGCCACGCGCCCGACCGCTTCTCACTCTCCCCGCCTCTCCTCTCCTCGCCTTCTCGCGAGCTCACCGAGCGCACCGAGAGCGCCACATCGCCACCGTGCCACCGCCACCGCCTCCGCTGCGCCGTAAGCTCCGCCACGCACCCGCCTACCCTCATCAAGCCACGCGACCGGACGGCCTCCATCGCCGCCACTGTTGCCGTTTTCATCGCCGCCGCCAGATCCCCATCGACCATACGCCGCCGCCGCCAGCCCCTCGAGCCTGCTGACGCCCGCTGCAACCGCTGTGAGCTGCTGCACTCTCCTCTCCTTTCGCTTCAAGACACCGCAGCGTGAGATTCGCCAAGGCTCAACACGGCCGCCACAGCCTCGCCCGCGAAGCCCGCCATCTCGCGCCTGCCGCCTCCGCTGATGCGGATTTAGTCCGCTACGCCTGCGTTTTCAGCCACGCTGCTTCGGCATCGCAGTCAAGCGCTTCGCTTTCTGGTCGAACTCCGCCACGCCTCGAAGCCAGCCTCGGTGAGCTCCGCGCCCACGGTCTCCTCGCGTGTCCCATGGATGCGCTATGAGCTCGGGTCACCAGTGGTCTCCGCCTTCAATGGTCGCCGAACGGCGATCCCGAGCCCTCCGCCGCTCGCTCGCCAAGCGCTACGGTGGTTGACTGGTCTAACTTCGCTGACCAGTTTTGACCCGCGGGTCAATGACAAGGGGCCCGCTCGCTAATCTTTAGCTTAGGATTAGTTTAAACTAATTGAATCTGTTAACTAACTATAACACTGATGTGTGGGTCCCGTGACGTCAGTTTGACCTGGTCAATACGTTGACTCTCACGACGCCACGCCGACGTCAGTCGACGCAAGTATTTAATTTCTGGAATTATTTTTTAAACAGGAAATCACAGAAAATATTCAAAACTTCAAAAATTCATATCAATTCAACCGTAGCTCAGATTGAAATAATTTATATATGAAAAATTATCAGAAAATGCAATCTATCCAGCTGTACTAGTTTCATGCATGGAAAACCAACTTATACCTGCTGTATAGGTGAAACATATATATGGCATTTATAAGAGTTTAATTTGGAGTTGCATTTGAACCCTTGGTCCAAATGGACTTCACTCGAGATGAATACTAGTTGCATTAGCTCAAACAACATCACATCTCCATGCCATGTTCATGCATCATATTGTTGCATATGTTTGTGTTTTGATTGTTGGCACTGCTCTTCGAGATAGGTCCCGCCCGAGAGTGTTCCAGTAGTACCTGCCCGAGGAGCAAGTAACACTGCTGATCTGCCAGCAAGCAAACCCCTTGTTCATTCCGAGCAAAATCCTACCTCTCTCGCCTCCTGCCTCGCCATCGATTAGGACAACAACGATTCATCATCCGCACTTTGTGCCAGCGGTAGTTGAACCCATTCCTCCGCATGACCACATTGCCACAAGAATAGTTGAAACCCACTAGCATGTGTAGGAGTTGATTGAGCCCATGTTGTGTTCCTACCATGCTATGCCTGCTATTGCTTAGAGTTGGGCAGTCTGATTCATTGGGAATGAATTGGAGTGCATGAGTTGTTCTGGTGCCGAGAGTTAAGTGTGTGAACACGATTTGGTAAAGGTAGCGGTGAGAGGCCATGTAGGAGTACATGGTGGGTTGTCTCACCGAACCGCCCTAAGCACCGAAGTTCTATGTATGTCGCCCAATGACTCGATACTACCACACATTGGGTTCCGTAACTCGAATTCTCTCGCTTATTAACCAACTTGATCTCTCGCCTGTGAGTTGCAACTAGTTTCGTGTTTGTAGGTAGTGTTAGTAGTCTACCAAGTGGCACCCGCCAGTGGGCTTGGGACAGATTAGGCACAAGTGGCACGGTGTACCAAGCGAGATCCATCCGGCGAGGTGGGCTTGGGAACCCTGTTCACATCGCTTGGGGCCGTGAGCGACACCTGCCGGATTCTCCTGGCGGATAGAACCCTAATAGGCGATAAACCCGACTAGAGTCTTGTGTGGTTAGTCGTCGTGGGTCGACTCCTCGCCAAAGCCCGCTTGAAGGTTGCCGAGATACACGTTGTGTACATGGTAAGTGGCGAGAGCGTGTGAAGAAGCACACCGCAGGGTTAACATGATCTATTCAATAGCCGGGTCCATGGATATGGACTTCTTGGATGCTTACATGGTACATAGACAACTTAAAGTGGATACTATAAAATGCTCAAGACAAGTGTGAGTGCTATGGATGGCCTTCTCAGAGGGAGACGGGATGAATCCATAGTGGTGTATTGAGTGGTGATTAGTGGACTCGTGCAGCGCCATATCACCTCAAAGAAGTTCGTAGTCGAGAACAGATAGCCACAGAGTCAAAGCTGGCTTGTCTGCAACTAAACCCCACATTACCCTCTTGATACAAAATGCATGTATGATAGGATCTGATGAAGTCTTGCTGAGTACCTTTGTACTCATGGTGCTTTATTTATGTTTTTAAAATGAGACTTCGGTCTTACTAGTGTTCTCGTGGACTTCGACTTAGTAGCTTGTACCTCAGCTACGATCTTGATCGGATGTTGTAGATAGTCGGCTCTTCACCTTTTCATTTGTAGATGTCTCCACCTGCATATGTAATGCTTCCGCTTGTTGCTTGTATGTTTCCGTATGATGGGTCTTGTGACCCCTGCTTGCAATAATGTTATGATGGCTCTCCCGAGCCTTTATCTATATGAGTTGTTGAGTTATGTTGTGATGCCATGTTGTACAGCACATACTTGCATGTTATGCGACGTGTAATGTGTATTGTTATGTGTGGATCTGACTATCTAGTTGTTTATTCTTAGTAGCCTCTTACTGAAATGTCTCCTAGTGATTCCATCGAGCCATGGTAGCGCTACCGCTCTAACACTTAGGCTGGCCGGCATGTGTCCTTCTTCGCTCGTGTCCGTTCTTCGAAATGTCACCG